>PVJH01019800.1:0-41926 GCA_004026705.1 Nesogale talazaci
GAAACGTTCTGAAAGATTCTGATGGTGATGCATGCACAACTCTTCTTGATATGACCTACTGGCTAAATGGTGTGAACTATATGCCAAGAAAACTCTTTTCCAAAGAGACTCTTTCAGGGCGCTTGTTCATCCTGCGCAGTCTCTCAGACAGTGGCTGGGGATATGCACGCTCCCCCAGATCTCCTCAGCGTGTTTTGCATCCATCGTTTAGAAATGTGGTTTCCAGTCCGGAGCTGCCAAAGTAGTCCCAAATGGATGAAGACCATCACGGGGAGCGTCTTAGGAAATGCCAGTTAGAAGCGCCTGTCGACAGAAGGTGGTCTGCACGCTCTGCCCGAACATGTCGTGTCTGCTTTCCCAGAGGGCGGGAAGGGCCAACACTTGTCTTTGGAGACCACGAAAGCGGACAGAGGAAGGGCGCTGGCAAACCCTAGCGATACAGAGGGGGTTGGGTCGCTCACAATCATAGACATCTTAGTGTCCGGGGAATTAAAAAGCAGATAACACCTAATTTCCCTTTTCTTCTTCCTGTAAGATAATTTCCTACTCTGTGGTTGTGAGCAGACACAGCGATTCCACAGTGCTTACACGTCCCACTTCATGACCTCGAGTGCGTCCTTTGGAGTGGTCTCCGACGTGCCCCTCCGCCATCCCCAGGAACGCACTGCCCACCCTGGATCCTCTCGACTCTCTGAGTGGCAGTCGCCCGTATGAACCCTCCAAGATGCCAGCAGGGCATCAGTTGGAAAAGAAGAACAAGCTGGAACGCAGAGACCACAACAATATGCTCAAACGCAACAATCATCGTGAAGGGGGTCCCAGACGGGGGATGTCTCCTTTTGTTGTTTACAGGGGTGCTGGGAGCTGGAACTTGCTCAAGGGCACCCCACCGGTCGCTCTTAAAAGAGCACAATGCTCGAGGCAGACATGCTCACTAGAGAAGCTCACTGTTGTTCCCTTTGAAGAAGACTGCCAGGAATATTTTGAGTTTACGCTTGAAAGAGGACCTTCAGGGCAATCATTTTGGCAATGCATTCAGCTTCGGTGCCTCGGAACAGTCTGGGCACCAGGGACATTTGAAACTGTGCCCTGTCTTTCCACCTAATTGTTAATGGTCGAGATGTAGCAGGGAGTTTGCTAAGAATTGTCAATGAAAAAGTATGTATTTTATTTAATTACATACTTTTACTTAATCCTCTCAATAATGGGGGGTGAGGGGAATGTGTTTGGTAGCCACAGCTGTCTTCATGATATAGACAGGGAAACGGAGTTCATAAAGGTTAGGTAAATTTCTCATGGCCATACAGTTGATAAATCCCGAGGGAGGGACAAGAGCTGATTCCACATCGTGTCTGTTCTGAATGCTTTCAGGGGAATGCTGGCCTGGCCTCAGGAAAGCGTGACCCACATAAAAAGACCTGGTGAAGTGGAAGGACCTGAAAGTTGAGCCTACGCTAGTGCACAACATACCCTTGGGGAAGAAGCATCTTTTCTTCATGCTCCTTCCCTGTCTCACATGTCAGGAACTCACTTGCTCGAAATCAGGATTATTGCTTATCCAACTGCCGGCGTGGGAAGCGGTGAGGACAAGCAGATGAGCGGTTGCCCAAAAAATGACACGGGGTGGGAATCAGATCACAACAGACACATGCCAGGGGGGCGTGAGAGAGACTTGAGTTGGTTTTGTTTTCTTGTTGGTTGGCTTTTTGTCTCTTTCAGTCTTTTGTGTTGGGTTCGTAGCTTTGCTCAGTTTAATAAAAAGAAGGCCATCTGTTCTCTGCCTTCAGTTCTATTAAAACTGGGTCTTTATCTCATAAAAGAATACAGCAGTTATATGAATATATTCAGATTTATCAAAAGTGTGGTTTTGTTAGCCACTCTCCCAACTTCTCTCTCTTCGTGATGATAGCCTGGCATTGTCCCTATGTTGTGTGTTTCAACTGCCCATGATGAGGGCAAAGTGGGAGGTGCCACTTGGCTTAAAAGTCCAATAATTCCAACAACATACCCAGTTTACCACAGACACTTAAACATCCTAACGACCTTATGTTTCCATGGGATTTTACCCCTTTTTTACAATATAGATTTTATTGGGGGCTCTTACAACATTCAATCCATCATTCATATTAAGCATACTTGTATACATGTTGCCACATTCATCTACATTTTCTACTTGAACCCCTCCAGCATAAGCTTCTCTTTCCCTCTTTCCTCTAGTTATTGTTTTAATTCCAACTCACCACATTTCCCCTTCCCCCTTTTCCTCCCCCATGAACTTCCAATAATTTACAAATTGTTATTACCTCTTCATATCGTACACTGTCCAATGTGTCACCTCCCTCACCTCCCCCTTTGTCTGCACCCCAGAGAGGAGATCACATGTAGGTCCCATGTGCCCCCTTTCTACTCCATCATCCTTCCACCCTCCCAGTGTCACCACTCCCCACTAGTCCAAGGGACTATCTATGCTAAATCCCCACGTTTCTGACTCCAATGTACATCTCCTGGTCTAGCTAAATCTGTCTAGCAGATCATATCTTATCAATATCTCCATGGGATTTTACAGCTAAAGCTTCATTTTGTGCATATAACCACATGTATAAAGCATTGCTCACCATAACATCGTATGGTTTGGTAGGCAAGTATTGCTATCTCTATTTTTGCCAACAAAGGACTCCTGCTGGCATAATGGTTCATGCATTGGGCTGCTAGCCCAAAGTTTACCAGTTCTAACCTACTTGCTGCTCTTTGAAAGAAAAATGAGGCTCAGAAAGATTTCCTGTCTTGGAAATCCAAAGGGGCAGTTCTTCTCTCCCTTTCAGAGATGCTATGAATCAGAATTGTATTTTGTCACTAAGAAAAATAAGAAGAGAAAATGAGAAGCGATCGTTCAACACTACCTGACTACTGAAAGTTGTTCGTGCAATCTGCTGGGTATTCCTTGATAGGCTGACTTCAGCTAACGGGTATCAAAGTCCCATGTTTGATAAAATACGAATACCCACATGAGGGTGGGGGGAATATTGGTCTTTAGTGCCTGGGCGATGCAAATGGTGAACGTGCCCAGTTGTTCACCCTAGGGTCAAAGGTCCAAGGTCACCAGAGAGCCCTATGAGGGAAAGGCCTGCTGATGGACTTCTGAAAAAAAAGTTTTTGTTAGTTCTGTCGAGTTCCTTCTCGCTCACAGTAATGCTAAGTACCACAGAACAAAACACTGGCCGGTCCCGGGGCATCCTCACAACTGTCGGTACATTTGAGCCCACGGTTGCAGCCACTGTGTTAATCTAATTCTGAAAAACAAGCCACTGCAATCTCCGGCTGTGGAGCACAGTCTACGACACACAAGAGGTCACTGGGTGAGGGACTGACTCGACAGCACATGGTTTCTGACTAACATGGAATCGATCTAGCCCCCAAGGAGCGTACTTGGCGGAAATACACCCAGCAAGCCTTTTAACAGCAAGATGGTGAGACCTGGTCTCATCAGACTGGACCAGTCACCAGAGATGGACCTCATGCTTGGATGACTATCAGTGAAAATGAGGGAGCCCCTCAATCGTGAAATCCATATGTCACTGGTGACTGTAATAATAGGGTCGAATATAACAAGGGCTGTGAGGGTGACAGGACAGCGCAACATTTGGCTTGGCTATATGGTTGAGAGAAGTTAGAGCCTATTCAAGAGTGCTCTTCAAGAGGTCACCGGGGCGAGTGACCAAAGAATGGACGCTTTTTGGTAACAAGTAAATATTTTTGAGGGCCCACAAATAAGTTAGCAGCCTGCACACACCCTTGCCAACCTGCAGTTGTTTTTGTTAGGTGTCATCAAGTTGATTCCAATGCATTGCGACCCTGTGAACAATAGAACTAAACACGGGTGCAGAGGCACCCTGACAATCATTCTTATGTTTGAGTCAAAGCTGAAACAAGCGTGTCACTCAAATGCATGATCTCTTCACTCATCTTCCTGATTCATTATCCAGCTCTCCGATGTACACAGGGAGATGGCTTGGGTCAGATGCATCTTAGCCTTGGAGTGACATTGTTGCTCTTCAACATCTAAAGAGGATTTGTGCAGCAGACCTTCTCACTATAAAACATTCTCTGATCTAGACAATTCAGTGCTTTTGCATCGTCAATAAAACACAGGTAAACATCTTTCTGACATTCTCTGCTTTCAGCAATAACCCATCTAGTGGCAGCAGTGATATCCCTGGTTCAATTTCTTCATCATTGGCTTTAGTGGTTGAATAGTAGTTGCATTAACTAGTCTTCATGTAGGTGACTGGATGCTATCCTGTCACAGATAGCATGGTGCTGTAGAACTTAAAATACTCTAACAATGATGAATGGAACACCACTTCTCTTGACTTTGTCATTCTTGGGGATAGTAAACTATATTATTTGCCAATTCAAAATGGTTAGTACCTGGCTCACTGATGGCAAGAATATCAATTTTATGCATCCCATTTTATTTTTTATGGTGTCAGATTTTCCTAAAATGCTATTTTAAACATTTCACCTTCTGGTTATTAACACGTTTTTGCAATTTTTTCTTCCCATTTTGAGCGGTGTCCCGTCAGCAGAAAGCTTTGTTTTAACCATGTTAGTAAAGTCAACTCTACTCTCCTCTTAAAAGGTGGCTCTTTCTGAGTCATATTTTACATGCCTCCTAATCTGAAGGACTCGTCTTCTGGTACTAGAACAGACAATGCTACTCATCAGGGCTTCAGTGATCAAACCCTCAGAAGCATGCCACCTCTTCCTTTTTCATAGTCTGAAACCTATCCACCAAGGATGACCCTGCTGCTCTTTGGAATACTGGCGGCAAAGTTTCCAGCATCACAGCAACACACAAGCCACCACACTGTAACAAGCTCAGAGACAAGAAGTGCTTCCGATGCGCACTGTACCACAACTTTTCTCACATTGCTTCCCTAACCAGTCTGGGGGGACGGGAATGTTAGAAGATACAGCAGAATTTTGTGACATCAGACAGAGGTTGCTTCACCACTTTGTTGGATCCAGGCTCTGATATAGATTCAATGGCAACATAAAACCCAACTGTATCACTCAGTTTGTATTGATGACATTTCCACCAGGCTCATTTTTCTACTTCTTAATGATGTCTTTATTTTTGTATGTGACTTTCTTTTAATTATCTTCAATTACCTGTAATTGGATATTCAGGGTTCATTTCATTATGTCTAGGAGTGGAAAATCACTTTGTCACAAAGTGGGCTGACTTGACAGATCTTCTCCTTTTCCTCTTAACTGCCAGTGTGTACAGGGTGTGTGTAGATGTTGCCCCCAGGATCAACCAGGAAGTCTGGTCTATGCCTACTCCCTTAGAAAATGAGTGGTGTCCGTGACTGCTCCCATGATAAAGCAAGGTCAGAATGACATTAAGATAGACATGGCACATGAACATAAAAGTCATTACCTTTCTCTGATTATCAAAATTCTGCCACAAACAGCTATGATAGTATCTAATCACTCAGATTGGAGTGAAATATGATGAGAGATCGAGGTAGAGTGATGCATATTAAGCAGCTACTAATTACTAACTAGGTGTGAAACCTATAACAATCAAACATGGTTCTTGCTCAAGGAGCAGAATGTTATGGACACATACAAAGTCTATTTAAATAGAGTTTAATCAGATGCTCTAATTAGATGGGCTTTAGTCAAGTTGACATTTAACCATTTTCATAGGCAGCATATAATAAAGACCCAATGGTTTTGAAAGAAGCTCAAATTACCCTGGACTACCCCACATTGGCAAACAAACAAACAAAAAAACCAAGAAATGCCAATTGAAACATTTCGATAAATTGATGTAGCATTGAAAGGACTCAGTAGTCTAAGAGACAAGAAATGTGGAAGACACCTACCTAGCTGGTGAACAGACCGAAAGAGATTAATATTGTGTCCATCCCAAAGAATGGTGACCCATTAGAACCTAGATATTGTCCAATAATACCATTAGCATCATATGCAAAGAAAACTATGTGAAGAGAACTCAAAACCTGCACATAACAGTCCATCAACAGGGAACTGCCAAAATTTATGCCAGATTCAGAAGAAGACATAGAAAAACTGATGTCATGTGGATCTTGGCTGAAAGCAGAGGATACCAGAAAGATGTTTACCGGTGTTTTATTAGCTATGCACAGACATTGAGCACAGCCAATTCTGGATAGCATAATTGGAGAAATGAGAATTCTATAGTACTTCATTGTGCTCATGTAGAATCTGTACCCAGACTTCGAGGCAGTAGTTCAAACAGAACAATGGAGACTGCATGACTTCAAATCAGGCGAGATGTGTGTCATGTCAGGGCTTCCCCCTTTCACTATACTTATTCAATCCGTGTGTTGAGCAAATAACCTGAGAAACTGGGCTATATGACTAAGAGCATGGCATCAGGATAAGAGGAAGGCTGACTAAAAAGCTGTGATGTGCAGATGGCACAACCTCGCTTGACCGAAGTGAAGAAGACGTGAGGCACTTGCTGATGAAGACCAAAGATCGAAGCCTTTAAGAGGGATTACAATGGAATATAGAGGAAGCTAAAGTCCAGGAGGTGGGGTGAGGGGATTTGAGGGGGAAATAATGAAATAGTGCCCTGGAACTGAATATGATGATGGATAGACAACTCTTTTATAAGCAACTTAACTATGGACGTGTATGATATGTGAATTTTATATCCATAAAAAATCATTGGGGGGTGGGGAGTGAAGACTAAGTTCCTCACAACTGGACCAATGAGCAACATCATGACAAATGGTGATTTCATCTTGCTTGGATCCTCAGTCAATGTTCATTGAAAAACAGCAGTCAAAAAATCAGAGAATGTAATTTGGCTAATCTGCTGCACAAGACCTCTTTAAAGTGTTGAGTGAAAATGTCACTTTGAAGATTAAGGGGCCTCTGACCCAAGTCATGGCATTTTCAGTGGCCTCGTGTGCATTTGAAAGCTGGACCACAACCAAGAAAGATCAATAAAGAATTCATTGGTATAGTCTACAGTCATACCACCCTGAATGCCCAATCATGTCTGAATTATATTAGGTGTACAATGGACTGCTAGAATGAATGCATGTATCCTAGAAGTACAATCATGTTTTTTGGAAGGGAGGACAGTGAGACTTCATCTCATGTACTTTGGATATGTTATCAGGAGAGACCAGTCCATGGGAAAGGGGCACACTGCTTGGTAACACAGAGAATCAGTCCAAAGGAGGAAACCCTCAACAAAGTAGTTTGACACAATGGCTGCAGCAACGGTGCCTAACATCATGATTTTTCTGAGGATGGTGCAGGACCTGGTTCTGTAGTGGCTAATGTGGAGGGCTGCTAATGGCAAGATCAGCAGTTCAAAACCAGAAGTCACTCCATAGGAGAAAGACAAGACTTTCATAAAAAGCTACAGTCTCAAAAGCTCACAAGGATAGTTCTGCCCTGTCCTGTAGGATCACAATGAGTCAAGATGGACTCCAGGGTAATGAGGTTGCTTTTGGAGAGCTGACCCAGCACCAGGCAGTGTGTGGTCTCTTGGACATAGGGGCCCCATGAGTCAGACTGATTCAAAGGCATCTACCAACAAGGTATTGCATCACCTTCTGCCATCTGCCATAGACTCAAGAATATATCTATAGGTGCTAACTATTGTTTTTTTGTAGGCATCACTGCCCTGGTGGGAGTAGGAGACCCAGCCTTGCTCCTGGAGAGCTGCTACTGGATTTGAACCACCAACCCTGTGGACCACAGTCACACGCACAACCACTATGCCACCGAGGCTCAGCCCAGGTGCTAACTATTTTACATGACATAAAAATGTCATAATTTTCTCTGGATATTCAGAATCCTTGAGATATTTCTTTTTGGTCACTCTGGACAATAATTTAATTTACCCAATTATTTTATTAGAATGGAAGCTTGGCCCATTACTGTTGAACTTGACTGCCACCTACTGTTCATATGGTAAAGGCATATTCTACACCACCTCTCACCTTTATTCTTCCCTATTGAATTTTTGTTTCCCACACAAAGCTTTCTAGCTGTAAATTTATTTTTAACTCACCAAACAAATGGGAAAAAATCACTGCCGTGGATTCAGTTCTGATTCATAAGGACCCTATGCAGCACAGCAGACCTGTCCCTGTGGATTGCTGAGGCTGTAAGTCTTTACAGGAGCAGAAAGTTGTGCCTTTCTCCCACACAGCTGCCAGTAGGTGTGAACAGCTTGTGGTTGGCAGATCAACGTTTAACCCATAATTTTTTAAGTTTCTTATGTTTCATAATAGCTGTCTAGCTTGATATTGACAATTTTCTCTTATGGACAAGATTTTTTTTTTTACCCTTACATAATGTGGCAGTCGTGTGCTTATGTTAATTTTATAATTGAAATGTAGGGGTGGAGTCTGGCCTGTTAATCAGGAGAAAGCCATTGAGTAGCTGATGAGACCTCTGTGTAGGCAGGGCTTTCACCTGAGATCCCTGGGAAATCTCGCGGTATTTCCCTCGTGAAGATGAGAAGCTATCTTCCCCAGTTGTTGGGAGTTAGTTTCAGAGACGATTAATCACAGGCAAGCTGGCAGCGTCTGAGAAGTTGGAGGAGCTGGTGGAGAGACCACACGGCTTTGCCCTGATGAAGACAGACGTCTGAAGATGAAGTGGCATACTGTTGATGGACCTGAGCCCTGGAAGCGAGGAGTCATAGGGAGACCCCTGCTAGGGCCAGAATTCTGCACCCACTGACCTGTGACTTCCTGAGTCAGAAGCAGACGTTATAGACTGATTTTGGGCATATGGGTTATTATTGGACTTATGACTTTGCACTGGACTGCATTGGAATGCCTTCTTAGTGTCACATTTCTTTTGTATATAAACCCTTTCCTTATACCTATATGCGTGTCTCTGAAATTTGTTCCTCTAGTCTATCCAGACTAACACAGATAATACATACATATATATAAATAAAATGACACCATGTCTCCTTTTCAGATCTAGTTAGGCTGCTAACCTAAGGTCAGCAGTTTGAACCCACTAGCCGCTCCTTGGGGGGAAAGATAAGACTTTTTACTGCCATAAAGATTTATCACATTGGAAGCCCACGGGCAGTTCTCCCTTGTCCTCTCAGGTCCCTGAGTCAAACTGACTCCATGGCTGTAGGTTTGCATGAAAAGCAAAAGGTCATGTGTTTCTTCTTTACAGTGTTTCAATACCATACATGTGTTTTAATTGTCCATTTGTCTTGGCCACACTTTATTCAGACTGCTATTCATCCCTCAGCTTCCTTTTATCAAAGGTTACCTTCTTTTTTCTTAAATGTTTTTTTCTGTAGAGATTTCTGAGGCTCGTTAATTCAGTGGTTCGCAAACTTCCTAATGCCGAGACACTTTCATAAAGTTCTTCCTGTGGTGCTGACTTCCCCAATCATCAAATTATATTCATTGCTACTTCATAACTATCATTTTGCTGTTATGAATCATTATATAAATATCTTATAGGCAGGATGTATTTTGTTATAAATTGAACATCATTAAAGCATAGTAGGAAGTCACAAAAACAACATGTAACTATATGCCATGAAATATTTATAATTACAAATAAATGAAGTTTTGTCTTGAAGTATGGTATAGCATGGGTAAGTCTTCACGCCGGGTACTTGTCTGTGGGTGTATCTGCATGTGTGCAGACCTGCCTGGAGATGGACACAGGAGCTGTGTCTCTAAGGCCATCAGAAATAATGTGTTTTCTGATGGTCTAAAACCACCCGTGAAAGGGTTGTTTGACCCCCAAAGGGATCGTGAATCACAGGCTGAGAACCACTGCTTTAATTGGTGAGTCAATTCTCCCTTCCACAATTAGTAACTGGTATAATGAGTCAAAGAAAAGAAGACAAAAAATGCCTTTTGTGGGGGGGGGCATCACTGCCCTCTGGTGGTGGGAGTAGGAGGCCCAGCCCCACTGCTGGAATTGAACCTCCGTCCCAGTGGGTCGCAGTAAAAATGCCTTTTTTTTTTAACGCTTTATGGATAATTTTTTTCATCTTGTTTTTCTTTTGTACAGACACAAAATTAACTGAACCGTCACTTGGAACCATCTTGTCAAGTGTTATTTTAAAAGTCGAGAGCTTTTTGGAAAGGCAAGAACAAAAGAGACCAGTGTTGAGTGATCTTTTGAAGTTGCTGGTAAATTTCTTTGTGTCTGAACACCCGAAACTTTAGCCAACGATGGTGCTCAGGTCCTAGGTGGTGAGAATGCCAAAGATTAATAAAGTGACAGCAGACCAGGACCCAAACTCGTGCATATTTCCCTTTTCTTCTTTATTTAGTCGGTTTTAAAGGACAAGGTTATCAAGCAAGGAGAGATTACTTGAATAACTTAGTGGTATACTTGGACGTCTGGAAGTCGTTCGGATGGATTGCAGAGGCTGTGTGTGCAGTGACGAGTTCATCTCAGCCTCGAATTTCAGAAGTCTTGGAGTGCAGCCAGGGCCTGCTGTAAATGAACGGTGTGGTCTGCAGCGAGTCACTGGAGTTTACTCATAGGGTTGATCACTTCTTCTTCAGTACACCTGATAGATTGTCCATCAAGGTCTCTAGGGTAGGCACCTGGATGCTTTTCTTTCTGGCTTAAGGTCCCGCAGTTGTGATGCGATGTGGAACTCGCTGGGAGCGTGGGACCTGGCATAACTCACACCTGCCCGCTGCTCGGCTGTCCTATCACCGATTCCGTCCCAGGCTTGCCATTTCTTCACAGCCAATGGAGGCGGCCTCCAGAGCTGGGGCAGCCCCGCGCTCCTCCCAGCCCTTGAGAAGGAGGCGCTGCTCCCATGAAAAGAGGGAAGGCCAGGGACTTCGACTGTGGCATCTTTTCGGTCCTTTTCTGATAAGGAGACGGGTAAGGGCCGAAAGACACTTTTCCTTCTTTCTTTCTTCTCTGCTGGTAGGAACACAGATATTCGGCTCTGTTTCCGGAAACACCTTCGCGGACCTCGCCAGGGATGGACTTCCGGTGCTGACTTCCTGTTCCGGCGGTTCCGGGCCTCGCTGCTTCCGCACAGGACAGCGGCGACCCAGTTCGTCCGCCCCAAGTCTCTGCGGCGCCCCGCTTCGGCCCGGAGCGCGCCCACCGAGGCCAGGTCCCGCAGGGGGCGGCGGCGGGCCGGCCGCAGGGCGATCCCCGAGGCCCGGGCCGGGGGCGACCGGGAGGAGCGCGAGCGACGCCGGCCAGGCCGGGCCGCCGGGGACTGCGGACCGCGCCGCCCCCGCCCCCCGCCCCCCGGCCGGGGCGGGGCCCGGCTCGCCCCGCCCCGCCCCGCCCCGCCCCGCCCCTCCGGCCTGCGGGAGCCCGGTCCTTCTCCGTCCCCACCCTGCGGCGCGTAACCGCCCTGCGTTTCCGGCCCTCCCCGGTCCCCTGCTCACCGCCGCTGGGGGGACATGGAGTTTGCGGAGCTGATTAAGACCCCTCGCGTGGACAATGTGACGCTGCACCGGCCTTTCTACCCGGCCGTCGAGGGGACTCTGTGTCTCACCGGCCACCACCTGATCCTGTCCTCCCGGCAGGACAACACCGAGGAGCTGTGGCTGCTCCATTCCAACATCGACGCCATCGAGAAGCGGTGAGTGCCCGGCCCTCTCGCTGCTCTGCAGGGAGCCGGGGGTCTTTAGGTGGACGCCTAAGGAAAGCCAGAGTAAAACGTGCCCGCTTTGGCCTAGATTCACGACGAATTTCAGAACGCGGAAAGAACGTCCTAATGGGATGCTTGGCCACCGTTAAATCAGAATAGAATTCTAGGAGTGACATGTAGTTGTTACTCGGATTGCCATTGGGGGTGCATAGCACCGTTTAAGTGGATTTCCTTTTGTAATTTCTTTTTTCCTCCCCATCATATTCCTATCATACTGCTCATCACGGTTCAAGTTATGTTTGGACGTGATTTGGGTCAAATGTTTGCTCACCTGAACAGGGAAACCAAAAAAACTGGACGTGTAGTCATCGGGCTGTCTCAAGGATATCACCCCTCTCCTCCCTTTCTTTTCCTCTCCCCTCCGTCTCCCCTCCTCTGCTCTCCTCAAATAGCTTGGCTATTGGTATGAGGGGCCATCAAGCTGGTTTGGACCTGCAGGGACTCTGCACAACAGAATGAAAAACACTGCCAGTTGTTCTCTCCTTAAGCCCCTCATTGCAGCCACCATGTCAAGTATGTTTAGCTCATCACCTATTTTCCTTTTTCTTAGGTTCTGGGTCAAGGGTATAATGCTTTTTTTTGGGGGGGGGCGGGGGGGCATCCCTGCTCTCCGGTGGTGGGAGTAGGAGGCCCAGCCCCACTGCTGGAATTGAACCTCCGTCCCAGTGGGCCGCAGTCCCGCGCACAACCACTACGCCACCGGGGCTCAGCCTGGGTATAATGCTTTTCATTCAGGCTGAGTATTATGTCTTCTAGGCCTCATTGTTCAATTCTGCTTTTGGATAGAACACGATTGGCTCTCGTTCTGCAAAGCCTCAGAATCACCATTCCACCTCCAAGTCATACTCTACACCCAGACAAAACCCACTAAACCCTGTGTCCTCTAACCTCCAGAAAGCACTTGGCTTAATTTGTGCTCAAGTATGAGCACATGGCAATAGCTTTTTCAATCATCTCTCAGGACGGTTTGGACATTGAGAAGATTTCTAGAGAAGTTATGTCAGAAAATAAAATCATGTGTAATGGTAGAATTTCAAGTAGTAAGGATCAAGGGTGATTTCTTTCTTTAAGGAGAGGCCTCTTGCTAGGCTCTTTTTTTTTTTTTTTCCCCACCGGGCAATATCCACTTCAGTGTCTGAAGCCCACGGGGTAGAGCCAGGCAGTGGCTCAGGGTTGCAGTTTGCTCTGGCATGGGACACTGTGGGATCACACCTGCCATAAATCCAACTTGCTAGACTCTTCAGGTCAGATTTTCCTGTGTAAAAATTTTCAGTGGTCTCTGGTGTGTGGAACGGCCTGCTGTCGTGGCACTCCATGTTCCGGCCTTCACCTACTTTTCCCATTTTTTCCCCTGGCTCTTTCCTCCCATTACCCATTCACTCCTCACATGTCGTTACTCAGTCGTGTCTAGCATTTTCTTATTTCTGTCCTGGTCCGTTCTCTTTTGTGGAGTGCTTTTCTCTTCTCGTTTGTTAAATATTGGTAGACTGTCCCTATGATCCAAGCATTTTGTGAAGCACTAAGGGCATCCGAATGAACAAAATGTCCTTGTCTTTTATGAGTTCAGAGACTCGCATCCTGCTGTGTCATCGTTTAGTGGTCCACTAAATTGCTGCCATCTTAACAAATCCTTCCACAAAGGGCAGTTATGCCCTTAACCTTATCATCTGATAGTTCTTCGCTCAAGTGTATTTTCAGAGATGCATATCTGTAAACTTCTTGAAGCCAAGATTCAATGTCCAATTAATTTTTTTTGTTTGTTTGTTTTTGGGGCATCACTGCCCTCTGGTGGTGGAAGTAGGAGGTCCAGCCTTGCTGCTGGATTTGAACCTCCAACCCAGTGGGCCGCAGTCCCGCGCACAACCACTACGCCACGGGGCTCAGCCCATCCAATTAATTTCTATCTCCTTCACAACTTTTAAACTATGGTTCGGGAAGAATGGACACAGCACTGTCCTTGAGCCATAGAATACAAATTATCCCTCTCTCCATGACCTTCCATACAATTTTCTTTCTTCCCAAACCAAAACTTAGTTCTATCAAGACAATTCTAACTCAAATGGGTTTCCGAGGTAACATCTTTAAGACAGACTAAATCTTTACAAAGAGCAGCTGGTGGTTTCAAACCACTGACCTTGCAGTTGGCAGCCCAACAAGTAACCCACTAAACCATTAAGGCTCCTATCCTTTCTTTCTTTCTTGTCTACGTCTACTCATGGTTGCCTTTCATTCATTTGTTTCATCGTATTTATCAATTAGCCACCAAGTACTGGGCCTGGTAGGTCATAAAGAATCTTTTAACTGGATAAGGGCGAAATTACAAACTATTTACACATTCATCTTCTTATTCCCAGATAGCAACATGTTTTAACAGAAGGATTGTGAGCTATGTGGTTAAGCCAGAATTTGTGTGATGATTGATTTCAAGAAATACTTACTACAGTGTCTCTTCTATGTGCTGAACTTTGTGTACACGTGTATCCATGTGAGGGCTCTGTACATACCAGCAGTTAATAATATAAAGAGGAAGTTGGGGAGATGACTAATTGACAAATACGTGATAGTGTCATATAAATATATGTGTCAAGAAGGGAAAGAGGGGCTGAGCCCCGGTTGTGTAAGTGGTTGAGTGCGGGACTGTGGTCGCAGGCTTGGCGGTTCAAATCCAGCAGGCGGCTCTCAGGAGCAGGGCTGGGTGGCGCCCACGACCACCAGAAGCAGTGATGCCCCCCCCCCCCCAAAAAAAGAAGGGAAAGAAATAAAATAGAGGTGTGTTAGACTAGAGAAATTCGTAAACACCCTCGTGTATGTATAAGAGGTTTATATACAAGAGTAATTGAATATTGAGAAAACATCCCAGCCCAGTCCAGATCAAGTCCATAAATCCAATATGAGCCCAGATGTCTGATACTGATCTATAAAATCCTCTTCTGACTCATGAGACACATGCAATGATGCCGAATGCAGGAAGATCACAGGTCAGTGGGTGGGGAATCTCGTGGATCCAGTGACAGCGCAACATCTCTCTGCTGGCAGGGTGCTCCACGTGGCTCCTGTTCCATCAGCCAGCCATACCTCGCAGGGAGTGAGAGAGAGACAGACTCAGTCTCCATCTCGAGGGAGGAATACAGGAGTGGCCAGAATCCTCAGGAGAAGGCCATGCCCACACACAGACCTCATTGACTACATCCTCATTGACTAGATAGACTCCACCCCCACCCTCCATCCTCAAATTGAAACCAGATTGTGTAACTGCCACAAAAGGGTAGACTCTCAGGAAGTTGTTTATTTGTAAAGGTTGTAGGAGAAAGCAAGTAAGCCTTGAGCAGAGAGTGGAAGGAAGGAAGCTAGCTAGTTAGCATTGTGAGCTTCTGGGCAAAGAGCAGGTTAGCCAGAAGAAACCCCAAATGTAAGACACTGTCACTGGAACATGCTTTTCCTGGACCAGGAACAGCAAGAACCTGAAAGGCAGCGAGCCCAGGGCCGGTGGGAATGAGGCATGGCAGAACTGGACTAGATCATGCCAAGAAAGCAGCAGTTAAGAAATCAAACAAATTACTGCATTGCGCACATCTGCAGAAAACAAAACCAAAGTGTTAAAAAAAAATGCAGATGTCTTTTTGAGGGCTAAATGTCCTTGGTCTAGGCCTTGGTAATTTCATTCACTTCACATATGAAAGCCGAGTAAGTGAATAAGGAAGACTAAAGAGTTGATGCCTCTGAAGAATGGCTTTAGTGAAGAATATTGAATATGCAATGGCCTGCCAAAAGAATGGACTGCCATCAAGTTGATTGACTCACTGTGACCCTAGATAAGGCTAAACATCTTTAGAGGACCAGATAGCCTCAACTTCCTCCCTGGAGCCGGCTATTGGGTGTGAACCCCTCACCTTGTGCTTAGCGATAGTTCCCAGTGCTTACCACCGTCAGCATCACCAGGACTCCCTTAGCAACCCAATAGGGCTGTTCTGTTCTGTACTATAGGGTTGGTTGGTCTGAATTGGCTCAATGGCAAGGAATTGTTTTGAATGAACCCTTGTTTCCAGTTTCTTTGCATACCTTGTGATTTTGGGGGGATGAAGCTGAGATATTAGGATGTTGCAATATGCTAACATTCTCAAGCACCCCCCCGCCCCCCGTACACATTACTTTACAAAATCCTGAGTTGTACAAGTCAACCTCAGATGAGCACAGCCTTAGTTCTTGCTCCCCCTTCTCTCTCCTGCCCTGTAAGAACTCTGATTCAGGCAACTTCCACTTAGATCAGAAGAGAGGGCTGGGCCCCGGTAGCATAGTGGTTGAGTGTGGGACTGCAGCCCACTGGCTTGGCGGTTCAAATCCAGCAGCAGCTCTCTGGGAGCAAGGCTGGGTAGCTCCCATGATCACCAGAGGGCAGTGATGCCAAAAAAAAAAAGAAGAGAGACGTGAAGCAGTCAGCTAGTAACAGTAACAGTGAGCTGCTCGAATATATATAGATACAGATATACACACACACACATATATATATGTTCAAGGAAAAACAAAACCCACTGCCATCAAATCATTCCCACTCATAGTGACTCTCTGAGGCTTCCAGAGCTGTCAGTCTTCATATCAAGAAAAACAACCCACTGCCATCAAATCCTTCCCACTCATAGTGACTCTTTATGGGGCTTCCGGAGCTGTCAATCTTTATCTTTTTCCCATGGAGTGACTGCTGGGTTTGAACTACTGACCTCAAAGTGTGTAATTCAACATTTGCCTGCCAGTGCCACCAGGGCTCCTTATTTAGGCCAAGTGTGACACAGTACTTCATGTGCTAGGTATTGGGCGTGGATGAGGAAATAGCTAATCCTAGCCTCATTGCCATTGACTCAATCACAGCTAGTGGATGTGAACAACTGACCTGTCAGAGTAGTAGCCAAACCCACCACCGTGTGATGAGGAGAATGGAGAGAAAGCCAGTTGAAGTGTATTCTGGCAATGACTGAGTCATTTTGTGGAGATGAAAAACTCACCACCCAACGATCACGAAAGAAAACAGTGTTTCCATAAAAGGCCTATTACCCTCTTCTTTATATTGATTTATTGGTTAAAGTGAATACGTAGCAGAAGAAAGGAAGCATTCTGGGTTAGACACATAATGTTTTTGGTTAGAAGTTGTTGATGTTCCTTTGAAGATCTAGTCAGTATAAATTTTGCTTACATATATTTGTCAATATGTGGCTGTATGTAGACTCATTATGTTTACTGTTTCTTCTGAGTTTTCAAACTCATTGCATCGGCTCTTAAATCTAGCAGTCGTGTCTTAAAGTTCCTTAAGCATTCCAGGTACTGGCCTGAGAGGTAGTACATAGAAAGTTGACTCACACTTAGCTCTAATTGGTCATGTAAGCTGTTTTGAGCGTCCTCGCATAGTGACCGATGTTTTACATGAACGTACGATTATCCTGATATATGAGAGGAAGACCCTCGAGAAGATGGACTGACACAATGCCTGGGACTTCAGGCTCAAATATAAGAACCATTGTGAGGATGGAGGAAGCCCAGGCAGTGTTCCGTTCTGTGGTACATGCGGTCACTATGAGTCAGAACCGGCCTGGACCCGGAAAAACTACATTGTACTGACAGAAGGCTCCCCAGTGGCACAGGTTGTTGTTCTGTTGTCCATGTAGTTGCTCCATGCCAGAATCTGCTCGACAGCGCCTCGAGTGGCACAGTGGTTAAAAGCACATGGTCATTACCTGGAAGGTTGGCAGTTTGAACCCGTGGGCTGTGCCCTGGGAGAAAGGTGTGGTGGTCTGTGTCTATAAAGACGGACAGCCTTGGAAACCCTACGCTGCATATCATAGGGTTGTCAGAATCAACTCAACAACCGTGGGTTTGGTGTGGTTACTGGTAGAGACATGAAAACAGCATCAATGATAAGATAGCTATTTTTGGAAAATAATATTTAATTTTTCACAAGTATTTGTGATTTCCTACTAGAGCCAGTATCTCAAAACATAAAATGCAGTCAGAGTAAAGTTGGTTCATAATGGTAGATCAAAGTATGCTTTTCAAATTGTTCTCTTGGTAATTTCACATATTTTTGGTTGATTTCTTGTCAGTTACAGTGTCATTAACTTATGATGTGACAGATCAAAAGCAGGTATTAGGAACAGATGTGCCACCTCTCCCTTTTTCTTAAAATTGGGTCACTCTTGATTCTACCATTGTGGCAGTCATGTGCTTATGTTAATTTATGATTGAGATGTAGAGGTAGAGTCTAGCCTTTTAATCTGGAGAGAGCCATTGAGTAGCCAATGAGGCCTCCGTGTGGGCATGGCTTTCCCCTGAGACTTCTGGCAAATCTCATGATATTTCCCTCATGAAGATGAGAAGCTATCTTCCCCAGTTGTTGGGAATTAGTCTCAGATGATGAATCACGGACAAGACAAGATGGCAGCATCTGAGAAGCTGAAGGAGCCAGAGGAGAAGCCAACTGGCTTTGCCCTGATGGAGCCAGACCTCTGAAGCTGGAGAGGCCACGTGAAGACCCCTGCCAGCGATGAGTTGCTTCTGCTACCACTGGATGCTGTTGATGGACCCTGAGCTCTGGAAGCAAGGAGCCATGAGGGGACCCCTGCCAGTGCCGGTATTCTGCACCCACTGACCTGTGACTTCGTGAGTCGGAAAGAGACATTATAGACTGGTCTCGAGCATATGGGCTAATATCGGACTTAGGACTTTGAACTGGCTGGGTTGGGATGCTTTCTCAGTGTTCCATTCCTTTTGTATATAAACCATTTCCTTATATCCATATGCGTGTCTATGAAATTTGTTCCTATAGTCTACACGGACTAACACAACCATACATTTCAATCTCTGGTTTCTTTTTTGAAATTGTTTTAAACCACTTGCTCATTTTGTGAGTTAGTTTTGTCAGAGCTTAGTTAATAAGACCACTCACTTGGGTATTTTTAAACAAAAACACTGCGCCTCTCTGCACGAGGGAGAGCTACACACACCAAGGCCCTGGGATTGGACTCCCTGTTATTTAATTTTTTTTTTTTTTAATTTGTGTGTGTGTGGTGGGGGGGTGGGCATCACTGCCTCTGGTGGTTGTGGCCTGTACCCAGTGCTGCTCCATTTGAACCAAGCCCGCAGGCTGCAGTTCCGCACTCAACCACTTACGCCACTGGGGCTCAGCCCTCCCTGTTATTTAAGACGTCCCTCCAGCCCCCACCTACTTAATCTTTAAGATTGAATCAGTGGATATAGGGCTGCTACTTCATTGTTAAATATTAAAAAGTAGAAATTTTATTTATTTTCTCATACATAAAAAATAAATATCAATTCCATTTTTTTCTGTCTGTGTTTTACTTGGAGGGTCATTTGTGCTAACATTTAAGTACCTATTACCTATACTATTACCGATTTTACATGTCTTGGTATCTCCCCTAATGTGAAAGCTCTTTGAACTCAGGTGCACTCTTGTCCTTTTTAAAAGCAGTTTCTCTTGCCTGGTGTTCTACAAGTGATACCTCAGTGGATACTGAGGGAGGGAGGGAGGAGCTCCTGCTCCCTCAGTCCCTCAGTGTGCTTGAGTGAGAGCGTAGTTAAGAAAGCCAAGCAGACTGTCCAAGCACAGTACTCCTCTCACAGAAGAAACGCAGAAGCGAACAAAAGGATAACCACCTTTAAGTTTCCTTTTGAAGCTCAGTTTTGTGTTGTGGTTCTTTTTTAGGGCAAGTTGGTTGGTTATTGAGTCTGTCGTTTCTAGCCCTAGCAGGAAGAGTGACTTTAAAGCAGCTTTATAGAGATGTCATTGACTCAGCAGCAATCACCCACATACATTCACAGGGTACAGCTTGCTGCCTGTTGACCTCTGTGGAATCATGAGGACAATCAAGATGGGGAGCTTATTTCTAACATCCAAACAAGAAATTCCTAAGGAAAATGATGTGCTCGTTATCAACCAAAAAACTCAACATTTAGATAGCACTCAAGAATTTGTAGAAAACATTGGGCACAATCAATCTGTGGCCAAGCAAAAAAGAGGGAAATGGCGAACAGCAGTAAAAGTCAAAAGTGCGAGCAAAATATGATTCAGTTTGTTTGAAACATGCAGATATGAAACTTGTGATTAACGTTAGCATTTTCTCTCATTTGCCTTGATTACTATAGATATTAAGACATTTTTTTTAGTTGACAAAGGCGTGTCCATTTTACATGGACTGCTGCAAGATTGGAAATGAGTAAAATATCTTATGTCTTCCATTTTAATGCAAACTTGACTCACCAATGATTGATAAAAAGGATGTTGTACGTGGTGGATTATAGCTCTGTTCTCTCTTCAAAGTAATCATCATACAGAAAGTCAGTAAGGCCCTAAACATGATTTGTCGTTTCTCACAGGTTTGTGGGATCACTGGGTACCATCATCATAAAATGTAAAGATTTTCGAATCATTCAGTTGGATATTCCTGGAATGGAGGAATGTTTGAATATAGCCAGTTCCATCGAGGTGAGTATTTAGGAGACTCAATCAAATAAGAGTAAATTGACAAAGAAGAATCTTCTTTCTGACTCAATGGAACCTTTGTGTTTCTTTATTGGATATTTGGTCATATTCTGTGACTCACATATTATCGACACATTTAGCAAAAGTCTCAACCAGTTTATTGGGAGAGGAATGTAATGGGTCTTCACTGACTGACAGAAGTTTTTTGTGTTACTTACCTTACATGAACAATGATTAATAAATCATTTTATTGAGTGCTCTTACATATGTTATACACTCCACATGAAGGAAATCCACATGAGGTTGTTTAATAGATGATGTTTCGATTGGTTTTTCTTTAAATATATATCAGTGCTTATTTGAAGAAACTATTAAAGAATGTAAAAGGTTCTTGGGACATATATTAAAGTTTTGTTTGATAATTCATGTTTACTCTATAAATATGTTTTCTTTGTATGAGAGGCAGTTTGTACACTTTGTTTTGTTTCAATCCACTGGGAAAATAAGATCCTATGTGACAATTGCCTTTTTAAGGTTACAGTGAGCAGAGGATCCATCTGTCTTTAGACGCTTCCTCAGAGGCATTCAAAACCACTATTGAGAGTTAATCAAGTACTGTGTTTACTTCCTTACCAAATCAACAGTTAATATGTACAAATACAAAGGGGCTTCGAAATGTTTGTTTAAAAATTCCGTTGCTAATGGGAGTGTGTGTACAATCACGTGAGGCACCAGTTGGACCTGTCTAGTAAAACGGAATTCATGTGTTTAAAAAAAATAAATTCCATTATCTCTTAATCCTCTTCTCCTCTTGAAGCCCCCTCGTAGATCTTTTTGTAATAGTATACAGCCTGACTTTGTAGTTTGGGGTAGAATCCAAATTTCTTTATTATTTTCCTACTTTATTAAATGAGGATAATATCACCTACTGTTGATGTTGGAATTAGTTGGTGCATGTAGAATTCTTTTTTTGCTGAAAAATGTAGTTTTGTAAATCATTTTATTGGGTGCTCTTACATATATCTTTTTTTTTTTTTGGAGGGGGGGGCGGCATCACTGCTCACCGGTGGTGGGAGTAGGAGGCCCAGCCCCACTGCTGGAATTGAACCTCCGTCCCAGTGGGCCGCAGTCCCACGCACAACCACTACACCACCAGGGCTCAGCCCGCTCTTACATATATCATACACTCCATATACCCATTAAATTAAGCAGATATGTACAAATATTGCCATCAACAGTTTCAAAACATTATCTTTCTTCTTGAGCCCCCTGATGTCAGTTCCTCTTTTTTCCCTCCCTCCCCCACCCTGCCACCCTCGCAAACCCTTACTATATTATGTATTATTTATACCTTTCTTAAACCGCCCCTTCTATTCCTTCACCTACAATCCTGATAGTCATCCCCCTTGAGGGGGATTATTTCGCCATCATTACTATCAGTAACCCCTTCTCTCCCTTTCTCTTCCCCTACCTCCCTGGAATAGTTACTCCTCCGGATGGGTTTGTCTGTCTTGAATTCCATAAATTGAAAGCTGTTGTCTATACCAATGTAGGTACGCCAAACTAGCTAGATTTGCATGATGTAACTCTGAGATCATAATAGTGGGGGGAGGAAGGATTAAGGACCTAGGGAAGTGTGTTTCATTGGTGCTAAACTGCTCCCTGGATGCATCTTCTTTTCTGTGTGGCCCCTCTGCTACAATGTCCAGCTCTCCCTGGACGGGCTCTGGGTCTCTTACTTGACTGCTCGCATTCACCTTGATGAGGCTGTGTGTTTTTGAACTTCTGATGCCTGTTCCCATTGATCCCTCATGATTGCACAGCCTGATGTGCTTCTTCCATGTGGGCTTTGTTCATGCCCTACGACATGGCCACCTGCTTGGCTCCAAGCCTGTACAAACCCAGATGTTAATACCGTTTAATAGCTGGGCACCATTTGCTTTTTTCACCACATTTGCTTAGGTACCCAGTTTGTCTTTAGCAATTGTGTCAGGATTGTGAGAACCAAGTGTTCTCATGTTAAGAGAAAACTTGAGGAAAGGCCCAAAGTCTGCCTACTACCTCAGTGTAGTGCCTTATGATTATAAGTTCCTGGACCAATACTCGTTTTTTGGTTGTTGTTGTTGTTTTGTTTTTGGGGCATCACTGCCCTCTGGTGGTGGGAGTAGGAGGCCCAACCTTGCTGCTGGATTTGAACCTCCAACCCAGTGGGCCACAGTCCCGCGTACAACCACTAGTCACTGGGGCTCAGCCCCTTAATACTCGTTTTTATGTATTAGTATATTTACATTTGTACACATCTATGTTTGTCCCTCTAGAAATACTTTTGTTCCCCGGTCCTCTGTTCTATTTCTTTTTACTTTCCTCTTGCCCCACTATCATACTCAGCCTTCATTTGAGTTTCAGTAATTCCTCTCGGTAACATTGCTCTTGGTCAAGCCCTTACCAGGCCTTCTATACCCTTCTCACCATCGATTGTAGATCACTTGTTGTTCCCTTGTCCCTGGGTTTGTTAACACTACTTGCTACCCTTCCCCCCCATTGTTCCCTGGAACTGTTGGTCCAGTTGTTTATCCCACCTCCTTTCTCTAGAGAGACTTGCAAGATAATAATATGTACAAAAAGCAAGACAGCAAAACGAAGCAGCAAAAGAAAACAAAACAACATAAAAAGAAAAGCCTGTACATAGTTCAAGGTCTGTTTGTTGAACTTTAGGTGTTTTCCTGTTGAATCTGAGTGCCACACCTTGAGCCCCAAGTCTATTTTTGGTATTTCCTGGGAACTTCATTGCTCTGTTCCCCTTCCTGTTCTGTTGCACAGCCTTAGTGTTTCACCTCAGTATGCTGGGGTCAGATTGGACTCAATTCTGCACTGTGTTTCCAGTGTCGTCCCTCGTAGTGCTATGGGTCAGTGAGGGGCACAGTGTCTTGTGCTGGGGCCGGCCATATGGTCTTCTCTGCTTTGGCTACTCTGTACAGGAATATTGTCCTCAGGGATTAGTAGGCCAGGATGTGTTCCACTATTTCTTCCTCTCTGTTCATTTGCTCCTGAGTGCTGTGATCAGACACGCCCTTCTCCCCGAGCTGTAACTTCCGTGCTGTCCTCAGAAGTGAATCCTTTTGCAGGGTGGTGTGGCTGCCATTGTAGTTGGTATCAGACCCTGCTTCATGTCAGTGTGTTGCATTCATGTTTTGGAGCACCAGATTGAAGTCTGGTCCCTCTTCCCTGTGTCAATGTGAACAATACGGTCCCACGGGTGGGTGAGTGTCTTGTTCCCCTGCCCGCTCCCCGTCTTTCCCCCCACCTTCCTTCTCAGTTGGTGTGGCAGGCACCTAATCTGGGGTCAGTTTGAGTGGAGGGGTGGAGTCTAGCCTGTCAGTCTGGAGAGAGCCAATGAGACCTGGGTGTGGGTGTGGCCTTCTCCTGAGAGTTCTGGGAACTGTGGTGCTTCCTTCCTGGAGGCGGAGACACTGTCTCGGTTCGCTTCCTTGGAGACTTTCCACTGACATCATTTGCTTGGAGACCACTGACCAGGCTGGCTCACCGCGAGACCTCCCTGAGAAGCTACACGAACCAACTCTGAGGTGCTCAGAAACCTGGATCTGGAGAAGCCACGTGGAGACTCGGCGCTGACATGCTTTACCAACCACTGACTTTTAACCCACTGGCCTGTGAGCTTTCTGCATTCGGCATCATTGCATGTGTTTCATAAGTTCTGGAAGGACTTTATAGACTGCTGTTGGACCTATGGGCTAATGTGACCTTGGACCTTGGACAGAACTGGGTTGGGATGTTTACTTAATGTATAGTTGCTCTTGTATATAAACCTCTTTCTTATACACATGAGTGTTTATGAATTTGTTTCTCTAGTCTACGTAGACTTACACAGTTGGCTACCGTATGAATCCCTGGATTTGGGCTAGAATGCTTGTTTCTGGAGACTAAGTCCTTATATCAGATTAGACAGCTTGTACTTTCTCCTTCAGTGTGACTGCTGGGTTTGAACTGCTGATCTTGTGGTTAGCAATCCAACATCTACCCCACGGGGCCACCAGGGCTCTTTTGGCCACTCAAAGAAGCAAACTCACACTCCAAGCCCACTGCCATTGACAGAGTAGGACTAAGTGAAGGCCTTACTGACAACCCAAAACCTAGTCTCTGATCCCCAGAGATATTTTGAGTCTTTTTATTAGGTTTTTTTTGAGGCGTCACTGCCCCCTGGTGGTGGGAGTAGGAGGCCCAGCCTTGCTGCTGGATTTGAACCTCCAACCCCGTGGGCCGCGGTCCCACGCACAACCACTACGCCACCAGGGCTCAGCCCTTTATTAGTTTTTAGTTAATGATTTCAAGAAAGAATTGTTGCATTTTTCTCCTAGACTGGGTAAGGACTTTATTTTTTTGTTTTTTCAGCAAACTTATACTGAATGTCTGCTATGTGCCTTTTCAGATGCTAGAAGCAAAGAAATAGCCTCAAATATGACAATATCTGGTGATAAATATATTAGAGAAATAGGTTGAATGCCTTTTATGATTGCAATATAACTATTTAATGTCAAATGGTCATTTAAAGCATGCTTTATTCAAATGATGTTGCATTCCTTTTTGATGTACACCTTTTCTTTTTGCCCCCAAGGCCTTGTCTACCCTGGACGCCATCACTCTGATGTACCCTTTCTTCTTCCGGCCCATGTTCGAAGTCATAGAAGACGGCTGGCATGCCTTCCTTCCGGAGCACGAGTTTGAGATCCACGCTGCAGCTGTGAGTTGGCTCTTGAGACCGTGGGCAGTGGGGACTACTCAGCAGCTTGTTGTGGTTGTGAACATAAGCCCTTCCCCTTGAAGAGGGTAAGACGAAGTTGACTAGTCCAGGCCTAAAAATACATGCTCATACGGTGGGTGCTGCAGCCTTCTTTTTAATTTAGCAGATAGGGTGACCAGGACTTGGACTTGTTTTGATGACAAATGGTTTGTTTCTTTGAGGGTTTTTTGGGATGATTTTTCTCTGTGAGACTATTCAGTTGCTTTTATTCCCGTGGGTTACTGTATTTCAAGTATTATTATTTTTTTAACTTTGAAAAATGGCATTGGTGTCACTTTAAAATCTAAGAAAAGATAGTTGTGGAGTACGTATTTGATCCTTTAAAAGGGTCTCCATAGCAACATTTTTTTTGGCGGGGGGGTGGGGGTCATCACTATCAGATTAGCCTCCATAGCAACATTCATAGTGTAGTAAATGGGTCCTGAGCTTTTCCAAAGCCCGGATTTGTACCTGAGACATTGCTAGAGAACCATACTACCACTTTTGGATTTTTGGAGTAGCTTTGTGGTTTTATAACTCAGGCTGCCAAAACCAGATTATTAAAACCTGGTTTTCTGCCTTATTCTTCACCATTTTACAGCTTGTGTCGTCCCTCTTGATGGGCACCCAGGGAGAAGAAAGCAGTGACGAGGGCATGGTGTGGTTGTTTAAAAAGCAAAGGTGTCTACAGTGCTGCTGTGTATTCCCGTTGCACTTCCTGGAGGGTGGCAGTCTTCCTGGGCTGTACTTGGAAATGACAGCTAACAAACTGCACAGAAAAGAATGAATGGTTGGGCTCAGCCCCGGTGGCATAAGTGGTTGAGGGCGGGACTGCAGCCCGCGGGCTTGGCGGTTCAAATCCAACAGCGGCGGCTCTCAGGGGCGGCGCTGGGTAGCGCCCACGACCACCAGAGGCAGTGATGCTCCCCCCCCACCCCCCGAAAAAAAAAATCAATTGTCCAATCAGACCGGATAAAAAGAACTCTTGTGCATATTTTCTTTAACTTGCAAAATAGAAGGCTAGAGACACAATGTCTTTCAATTAGTCGATGGGGTGCCATGTGAACTAGAGAACCTGAACACTGCATTGTCTGGAATTATAGCTCAAACAAGAGAGAAAGTTACAGTGAGATTTTGGTCAGCACAAGGAAGCACTTTCTCAGAACTGGAGCTGCCTACAATGCAGGAGCAGCCCCTGAGGTGTGGCCTTCTTTCTCGCTGAGTCTCCAAGCATAGGCCAGGCAACTCTGGAAAGATGGTTTCTCCCCATGTGTGAAGGTGGATCTCCAGGCCCTCTCAAATTCTTCAGGTTTGTTGTGATATTGAAATACTTGTTTAGCTTTAAAGTACTTTGTGTTTTTCAGACCAGTGAATGGAGGCTAAGCTACGTCAATAAGGAATTTGCCGTCTGCCCCTCGTACCCACCGATCGTCATTGTCCCCAACACTATTGACGATGAAGCGCTAAGAAAGGTAGCCACATTTCGACATGGAGGACGTTTCCCAGTACTAAGCTATTATCATCTAAAAAATGGAATGGTAAGTGTGCGGCTCTATGCTTGATGTGCTGAGAGGCTTGTTTGAGAAACTCTTCTTAGACGCGGCCGGTGAATCGGAATCAACTCCATGGCTGTGGGTTATGATCGTAGCACTAGATAACCAATTCCGGGGCATTAGTGAGGCCGCCCTTACTCCGGTTTCCTTCCTTTGCACTGTTGGGGAGCAGGGTGGCGGGTGCTTTCTGTGATCAGGATGCCACTAGTCCTTTCCACAGTGGTGCTCAACCTGAACACAGTCTTGAGAGGATTCGCTTCAAGATACAGTTCAAAGGGAATGAGCAGTGTTGCTCTGATGCTTGCAACAACATCCGTAAAGTCGACAAGTTTTGCTCCAGAATAGTGTTAAAAGTGCGTGTGGTCTTGTGCTCCCCTCATAACCCACAGCCAGCGAGTTGCTTCACAGCCGCCCTCTAAGACCAAGTGAAACTCTCTGTCGAGTTCCTGAGACGCACTTTTTGTTTTTTAATCATACAGTTCAGTAGTTCAGGCATATCAAGGAGAGTTCTACAATCTTTGCCACAATTTTAGAAGGTTCTCTTTTTCCCAGACTCATTGTTATTCATGCATTTCCCCCCGATTTTGGCACAGACTTAGGCAAAGACTCACTTTAGGGTGCTGGCTGTAGGGGAAGGGTTTGATTACTCACTTGGCCCTGGAAGAAGGTCCTGGTGTCTCTGAGCTTTACTCTTGGATGATCTGTTTGTGGCAGGCATCTCACTGTCCCCACCTCTGCTTCTTGATGTTTATAGTCAGATTTACAAAAAAAGACAGGCCAGGATTTACTGCACCCTCCAAAGCCACCTGCTAGTGTGTGTGTGTGTGTGTGTGTGTGTGTGTGTGTGTGTGTCAGGGGGATGAGACTGTCCGCTCTCGTAAAGATTCACAGTCTCAGGAACCCTACACAGGGTCTTGATGAGTCAGAATCGACTCAATGGCAGTTAAGTTGCTTTTAGTTTTTGTCTGGGGCCAGGGAGGCCACACAATTCAATGCATAGCACATTCTTTTCATAATTCTCCCTGCCGTTCCTGGGAAGCAGTGAAGTGAGCGGGCTTGTTGCATGACGTGTGCCTGCTCCAGAGGAGTGCTGCATGCCATCAGTCACAATGAAAGCCTGAGAGTCAGAGTGGAGTCGTCGTCGTGCCTTCCTTCGCTTTGTTACTCTCCATGCTAAGCCACGACTGTCTCTGTGATACTCGTTTGTAAGTCCTTTAGAAATGTGTTTCTCCCCTTTCACTGTCTCTCGGTCAAGAAATGCTGCTTCTGATTTGAAGCCAATAGTAAATTATGTGGTTGTTATAGGCATCTCCCACTGCTATTTAAGATAGTTTTAGAATTTGTTTTATTGCCATCAATACGCACCTCTCTAGCCTGCTGTAAGCTTTGCGATAAAACTTTTTAACAGCTGATGTTGCCTCCATTTAACGGCAAGTAAGGTCTGAAAATGAGAGGGTTAGAGTCGTTTCATTGTCTTCTGGTGTCCTTTCGTGTCCCTCATAAATCCTGCCCCAGGGATAGCAGGAGATGCCAGGCAGTCTCTTAAAATAAATCTTGAGCCACCTTGTACCAGGGTGGAGACTAGCGCTTGATGATTGTTTCAGAATAAATAGTAGACAAGAAGCTTTTCGGATAGCAAACACACTTCCCCAAAGCAAAATGAACCGTGATAGCATTTTCTCCTTCAATCAGTGCCCTTTCTTGGGCTAACCCTGGCCAACCCTTAGACCTACCCACATGCAGCTGAAGTAGAGGTCTACTCGCTTATAAGCTGTGAATGGTCTCTTATAGGGCCAGGCCTGTTGGCTGTCCAATCCAGTGATGAAATGAATCGTAGTGTTTGAAACTCTTGATTTGTGAGGGAAAGTATTTGGAGGTTGACTGCAAGGTCTATTTTTGGTTAGGTTCCTGGATTGGGTTATCTCAGTCCTTTGCTTCAGGGCGCTAAAAGGATTCACGCAGCAGCAGAAGCACTTTGGTAATCCAAGGGAGTTTTTATGGAGGAAAGGGAAGTTGCAGGTAATATAGTCTCGAAAAGGTACACCCTGTATCTGGAAAGTGTGCCGGACAGCACGGAAGCCATGAGGGGTTCAGAAATGGGCTTGAAAAACCACGTGGGAAGAACACAGGAGTGGGAAGTGGGAAGCCCACTCCAGGGGCACGGGGGCTGTGCTCCATGCCTCTATTCTATCCAGCTCACTGGCTGGGGGAGGCATTTAGGAGGGTATTGGCTAACCCCATTGGTTGAGTTCAGACCCACCTGTGTGATGTCATGAGCCTAGGTAGCTTTAGGCTTGGGTTTCACCTGAGCTTGGGAGCCCTTCTTTGCACAGGTCCAGTTCTGGATTTCCCCACAGGTGTCCTGAACACTCTGCAACCTCTCTGTTGTGGCTCCTTGGAGGCATTGGAGAGGCAACACCCCCCCCCCCCCACCTTCCCTTTTTTCCCCTATCCTGGCTTCCTAACCCTTTTACTTTCGACCTATTAACTCTGTCAGTATGTGGAAACAGTTTTGTTTAGGATCAGCTCCATCTCCTGTGCCCCATGGGGGTTGGGATTGCTTTTGGGGGGGTGGGGGGGCATCACCGCAGAAATTGCTTTTTATCCAGCTAGTCTGTATCCGGTGTTAGAAACTCTCACACCAGCCCCTACTGAATTTCCGACTGACTGCGTCTTTCTCTAGGTTATCATGCGAAGCGGTCAGCCCCTCACTGGCACTAATGGGAGACGGTGCAAGGAGGATGAGAAGCTTATAAACGCCACCCTGAGAACAGGAAAGCGGGGCTACATCATTGACACCCGCTCCCTGAATGTGGCTCAGCAAGCTAGAGCCAAGGGCGGTGGCTTTGAACAGGAAGCTCACTATCCCCAGTGGAGGCGAATTCATAAGTCCATTGAGCGGTAAGAGATTCTGGAGAGGCTCGTGAGCCCCTCCTTGAAGATGCAAAGAGCCGGTGGATGTAGCCAGGACGTCCAGTCTGGCTTTGGAATCCCCTCGTGTACGGAGCTCTGGACGGCGGGCTTTTTAGGACTGTGCCTTTTGAGAAGCCCAGTGCTAGGTCTTCCTTCGGAGGCACTTTGCAAAAAAAACAAACAAAGAAAAAAAAACACCCAAACAACTCACTGCTAGTTGATTCCAACTCTTAGCGACCCTGTAGGGACAGGGGAGAGGTTCAAGTGGTTTTAATTGCCAACCCTTCAGTGAGTAGTCCCGTCCTCAGGTGCTCCTGTGGGCCCTTCACCGTCAAAAATCACCTACACACTAGTCACAAACTGGCAGGATATCCTCTCTTGCGTTTACTTTGTAAATGAAGCCAAAAGCGTATCTTGGCTGCAGACAGGTTCGTTTTAGCGAAGGAGCATTCTTTCTCTAAGTTTACTGTTTGATCAGAGTCCTGAACAGATTGCTAGATTAGATTCTTCCTCAGCGAAATGCCCTGGAGATTTCCCTCTCTCATACTCCTCTCTCACACATCCTCTCTCTATTGCGGCTGTCTCTCGTTAGACTTTCACGCTTTACAGGTGCTCCTGGATTCTATCTTAAAGACAGAAACCACATGAGGGCTGAGCTGGCTTTGCGTGTCCCTGCTGCTGGTCCTGGGACATGAGTGTTGGATGTCAGGGCAGTCGGGGCGGTGGCAGGAGTGTTGTGCGTGTTACCTTTCACAAAGGGCAGCACTCCAGCCCACTCCCCTCGCCTCATGATTCAGCTGTGTTGAGCAAATTAAATCTGTTCAGGCGTCGAGTCATTTCTCATGACAGGCCTTTTGGCAACTCTGTTAAAATACTCATATTTAAATCTTCAACCCTGAAGTTATTCTATACCAAGATAAATATTTTGAGCATCTTTTTTTTTTTTTTGGGGGGGGGGGGGTGCATCACTGCCCTCAGGTGGTGGGAGTAGGTGGCCCAGCCTGTGCTCCATGGAACTGGAATCAAACCTCCATCCCAGTGGGCCGCAGTCCCGTGCACAACCACTCCACCACCGGGGCTCAGCCAAGCATCTTTTGAGTAACTTTTGGCTCTGGATAAATTGGAGGTTGAGCTGTGGGTGTGTTGGGCTCGTCTCCTTATCCTGTTTTCTCGTCTCGTTTTTGAAAGGTATCATGTTCTTCAGGACAGCTTAATCAAACTTGTGGACGCATGCAATGACCAAACACATAGCATGGACCGATGGCTCAGCAAATTGGAGGCCTCGAACTGGCTGACTCACATCAAAGAGATTCTGACAACTGCCTGTTTAGTGGCTCAGTGTATTGACAGGTAAAGTTCCCTGCGCTGTCTCTGTATATGACATAGTCTGACAACTAGACTTTGCCTTGCTTTTCGGCTCCTTTTATAAGTTAGTGCATATAAGGAAGTAGTTAACACCATTCAGTTACAGGTGAAGTATGCCCTTAGATTGTGGCATTTAATAATAGATAAATAATGCTTGTTAAATGAATGTGAACCAGGCACACCTGTACATCTATGACACCATTTTTAACTACTAAAAGGCCTATTTTTTAATGAAATTCTTTAAAGAATCTACATATTTCCCTTTGCTTAAGTTGTTAAAAAGAATGAAAGGTTTCTTCATGTGTTTCTCAGAGGACCAAATTTGCCTCCTGCTTTTGAAATATCCAAGAAAGGAAAAAAATAATGTTACACAGTAAAATACATTTTTCTCATCTCTCAGATGTCTTATTACAAACTACTTGAATATGTGCAGGTATATCTGGATCTCAAGTTGAGGAAAATCTAAAGGTAGTGATGAGCAGTATATGAACTGATCTTAGTGTATTTAACCAGTTAACAGTTGGTATTCTTTGAGGAGGCAGACGAATGGTATAAATGGTTGCAGAAACGTATAGTGCCCCTTTTAAGATGGGGATGATGTAAGTATAGTATTGCCATCACATAGTTTATGACACTTTTCTTTGAGGCTTTAACGTGTTTTCTTAGTGCTTCCAAATTGGGAAACTTGTTTTCCATGTTAGAGAGAAGCAGTTCATTAAGTTAGGTTTCTTAGCACCGCCTCCTAAGTTAATGAAAGCTAGGAGCAGGTCGGCTGTGGTGTCAGGAGTCCCAGACTCGCCTGTCTTGTGTTTCAGGAAGAAGCTCATTGAACTAATAGACCAAGGTTCTGAGGCAGAGCAGGCACAGAATGGTGACCTGTTAACAGTAAGGGGTTCGTTTCTTCTTAACCTAAGTTGACCAGATTTTCCTGTATGTGCTCTGTACAGAGCTTCCTGTTTTCTTATGATACTTGACTTACAATAGACATTACACACTACTTTAATATTGCTTAAATTTTCAGCCACAATAACCCGATGAGTAAGGTCAAGGCAGCTCTAGGTACAGAAGAGTGCTTATTTTCTCCACTGAGCTGGTCATGGGAAACGAATAGGGACTTCCAAATGTTTGTGAGACTTACCACTTTCGATATTATTTGTCACTTTTCTGGTGTGAATTAGCCAGTTATTTGTCCCTTCATTCGAATAGGTCCTTAAAATTAAGTATTCAAAGTGTAATGGTAGGCCTTATATTAACTTAATTAACTTCATTATATACCACAGATGATGAAGAGGTATGTATTCAGCTTATTATCAGAAAACCTTAAAATATCCACCCATACCCTTTCAGCCTCGTAGTTAGATATTTATCCTCAAACTGAGATTGTTAACCTAACCACAGGTGAGCTTTAAGAACCGCTGGCTAATTCAGAAGGCAACAAGCTAAATTATCTACAGTAAAGAAAATTGGCAGTAAGCTAGATGTTTAACTGTAGGAATTAGTAAATTCTAATTCATCACTTAAATAGAATATTGTCTGTAACTAAGAATAATACTTTTAAAGTTGACATAGGAACTTGGGAAATGACTATCACAAGGGTAGAAAAGATAGGAAAGGGCCATCGAGATAGCTCTGTGTGTGTGTGTGTGTGTGTATGTGTGTGTGTCACACACATGAAGAAAAAATTGACAGCACTAAAGCTTCGGGAAAGGTGTTCAACTTTTCCTTTTTCCAAAATGTTCTTCAGAGCTGGCACAATAAAGGGAAGACACAGCTGACTAGAGTTTGCTTTGATCTCTCATTTTCTGTAGAAAAATTGGGTGACAGACACCTTGTAATGATTGTGGATTCATTGCCTTGTTCTAGTTTAGCAGTTTTATGTTTTTGGCTTTTTCTCCTCCCTGTTTTCTTGGTTTTAGTCCTTGTTTTCCAGATTGATTAGTGTCAAGTGTCCTTAAAGTCCGAGGATGGTACAAGCGTAGAATCGAGACCAGAAAGAAACAGAAGATTAATTTTAAGTGTTTGCTTCTGGGTTTGAAAAGAGGCTTTTGTGAACTCTGAAAGCAGGAAAGATGAAGCACCTAGAAGGATGTCTGTTTGTTTGTGTAAAGGGGAGAGGAAATGCAGATAAGAGAACGGTTATGACTTACAGGTTCTTGCCATGGAAAGTGTAGGCTTTGGTTGTTTCCTTAAGAGAATCTCCCCTCGACCATATGCCTAATGTAGACCGTGTAAACCCTACTGAGCAGGGCAAATCACACAAGGCCCTGGAAGCATTGAACTCAATACATGCTTGTCATTGACAGAGTTCATTAGCCATAATGGGACTATCCCATTTGTACTCTGGATTTTCCCATCAGGGAAGGAGCATCAATACTGATTCATGGAACGGAAGGAACTGATTCTACACTTCAGGTTACCTCCCTGGCCCAGATCATCCTGGAACCAAGAAGCAGGACCATCCGAGGTTTTGAGGCCCTGATAGAAAGAGAGTGGCTACAGGTGAGAAAGTTACTTGGTTCTCAGAAGAGATACTGTAATTGATGTCAACCTCCCATCTCGTGGTAGCTAACGGAATGTGTACAATCTTGATTAATTAAAAATGTTCACTGGTGGGCAGTTAATCTCCTCTTAATATATGTGTTGTCTCTGTCACATCAGACTTTCACCACTTTGTTTTTATTACTCACTTGGTACTTCATTCACTAAACAAAAGAAGTTTTCTTAGCTGCTCTTTGCTATAGAGAAAAGAAATAACAAAGAAAAGGACAACATGCTTGTTTTCCAGCACCTCAGTGTGGATAGAGATACAGGACAGAAATAAATGGGTGAGGGAGGGGTCGGGGATGTGTAATCCTACTGTAAGGTGTGCGCTCCAGCACGTCCTTTTTTTTTTTTTTTTTTTTTTTGCCATAATGTTACTATAATCAAATAAAGAAATTTGTTTAAGAGATTGCCTCAGATTTCTTTTCTCAGTCTCACTTTTGGACGAAAGGTCTTTGAATTCATTATCATTTTAGAGAAACTGGTTAACAGCACGTCCTTTTAGAAACCTCTTGCTTCTGCTGCCCTTCCTTACCCTTCCCCTTCTCCTGCACTAAGATCCAGATATCTGGTATTGCTCTTGTGAAGTCTTGTGACTTTAACCCCTCACACAGATGAAATCAACCCAGTGTTTTTGTGCCCCGGCTCCTGAACAAGATCTAGAGAAGTGAGTTCTCTGAGGTCAGAGAAGCAGACCTCACCCGTGAGCTTATCCCTGGGTAAACCCAGTGCGGACAGACAAGGCTGGATGACTGCGACATTCTGACTCCAAATCCTGAAAGAAGCCCTCAATTCAAGGGTTAATATCGGATTTCTCCATGTTATTTACTAAGTGTAACATAGTGGACTTATGCTTAGTAAGTAACTGTGACCAAGAGCAAATACTTAGCTATATTCTGAAAGCAGAGCGACCTCTGGAGAAAAACCATGTTTAGCCTTTATATTTTATACCTAACATACATAGTGTGCTAATGCGGCTGGGACTGATGTGAGGCGGCACAGACGAGTTTTTCTCGACTCCTAGCTTCCAGGCCGGTGCTTCAAGCCCACTGGGCGGTCCTGTGGGAGAAAGCCCCTGGGAATCTGCTTCTTCCTTTAGGTTGACAGCCAAGAACGCCCAGTGGAGCAGTTCAGCTCCGTAACACATGGGGTTGCCCCGCCTTAGAGTCAGCTCCGCAGCAACGGGCAGCAGCTCTGTCCCGGCCACCCTCCATGACACCCGATCGTTACCTCTGAGTCAGGGCATCCTGGATCTCCTTGCCTTATGTGGCCATCTAGCCTGTACTTCTCTCAAGCTGCAATGACGCAATAACGGAACCCAAAATGAAATGTATCTTTGTAGCTGCTACTATCCTGTGGGTACCAAAATCCTATTAGCCGCTGCAAAGTCTGCGCATGATTATCTTTGTTGGATAAAGTGGTTTTCAAGACCAGGAGCCGGAGCGGGTCTTATGAATCCCCTCCGGAGCGTGCTCTGCAGTAAGGTTCGTGGTCGCCGCAGTGAAGAGACAACTGATGATTCCTAACAGTACTGGTCAGTAGGTGGCAGACTTCTCCAGTTCTCTTTGGGAGAGAGGAAACCCACATTTTATTTCGAAAATAAAAAGAATCATTCAGATACCTGCTCGACAATAAACATTTTTAAATGAATTAAAGATAGAAGATGATAGCTATTCTTGCTTGGTACCCAAAGAGCCTATGTTCTTAAACTTTGTTCCAAATTGTGTAGACCTGGAGAGATTTATGTATCTCCTCATTGAAGTGCCTTGTTTCCTCCTTTGATATTCAAAAGACAATTGTAGTTCCTATGGTAATATCTACATACTCATATTAAGGATTTGTAGATTGTCTCTTTTTCCTTGGTGGTTGACTTCATTTAAACTAAAAACTAATCAAACCACTGCCCTCACGTCAATTCTGATTCATGGAGGTGATACAGGGCAGGATAGGATTCTGAAGCTTTAAATCTTTATGGGAGTAGAAAGTCTTTTTTCTCCCACAGAGCACCTGATGGACTCGAACCAAGGCCCTTGTAATTAGCAGTTCAGGGAGTCTCCTGCTATGGCCCCTAGTTACTCTAGCAGCCGCCCTATTTACATGATGTTGCCATTAGTAGATTGATTGTAATTGTGACAAGTGTTAACGGACTATACCATAGTGCGATCTCAGTGCTGGCCTTTGCAAAGAGATGATTGTTGTATTTCCGTCTTTCGTCTTAGGCTGGACACCCATTCCAACATCGCTGTGCGCAGTCAGCCTATTGTGGCAGTAAGCCGAAGTGGGAGTCGCCTGTCTTTCTTCTCTTCTTGGACTGCGTCTGGCAGACCCTTCGTCAGTTCCCTTGCTCTTTTGAGTTTAATGAGCATTTCCTCATCATGCTCTTCGAGCATGCGTATGCCTCACAGTTTGGAACATTCCTGGGCAACAATGAAAGTGAAAGGTGGGTACAGAGCTCACACTGGGGGGTTTGCACTTTACTGATTTGGGTCACTTCCTAATGGAGACTAGACCTTGGATCTTCACTGATGTTCCTTAGAAGAAGGTAGAGAAACAGATAAGTGTGAATTGTCATCTGAAGGAGTTGAGTTGTTTGGGACTCCTAGGGACTCTATGCACAAACAGAAGGAACCACTACCCAGGCCTGGGCCTGCCTCAAAATTGTTGCTCCATTTGAGCCAGTGTTCCTGCAGCCACTGATTCGATCCAGTCCATCTTGTTGAGGGTCTTCTGTTTTCCACTGACCCCTCACTTTACCTAGCATAATTGACCCGATAGCCCACACAATGCTGTGAGGCCGCACTTCATTCCATTAATCACATAGGCAGCCAACAGTTGAGCTGGTTACAGCCATTTCTAGAAACTCCTCTGGATGTGATAGAATTTTCCTTGTGGATTGTTCTCACTGCCACCATGTCCTTCCGACTCCTAGGGACCCTGTAAGGGACACTGTAGTACCACCCGCAAGTTTCCAAGACTGCCCCACTTTATGGAAGTCGAAAGCCTCGTCTTTCCCCATGGGAGCACCTGGAAGTTTCAAACTGCTGACTGGCAGTTAGCAGCCCAGTGTGGAACCACCATCCCACCAATGCCAGCATCAGCTAATTGGAGAACACATTGAAGCAAGCAATTTTTCACTTATGTATGAAGTGTTGTGCCTTTGCCACTTTAAAATTCCAGAAGAGAGATCAGTAATTTTTTTCTCTTTTTCCCTAAGAGCTGCCTTAGAAAGTTTTCAGAAATAGGAAAATGCTTGGGACTGTTTAGACAAATCTCGGGCGTCCCAGTGTTCTCATCATACTTTGACTAGCTCTTAGATTTGCATGTTGTTTATATTATCAGGGTTACTAGAAAGATAATGTACCATATTTTTTGCATCATAAGATGCACTCCCCCTACCCCCCCCAAAAGTGAGGGGGAAACGGGTTTGTCTTATAATCTGAAGGTGTGGTACTCCAGAACATTTTAGTCCACTGGTACTATTTGGCTTGGAATGTTTTTTTCTTGTTTTCTTGCTCCAAAAGCTGGGTATGTCTTATGGTCAGGAGCATCTTATGGTCTAAAAAGTACAGTATATTGTTTATTCATTACTCCCGAGGGTACTTGTTCTCTATTTCATCCCAATAGTATAAAGTTAGGACAGTACTATTTTTAGGCCTGTGTAGGCTGAGATTTCCTCTTGTATTGGCAGTGTAAAATTAAACACACTCAGGTGGGGTGGTAGAAGTACTAGAAAATACCAGGATGCCTGAGATTTGTCTCTAGTTCCAAGCATTTCCCCATGGGCTGTTTATTCATAGTTTAGATTTAAATTACAGGACATTGTGCCACATTTCGTTTCAATTAGTGAAACTTATTTTCGGTGTTTTAAAGTAACTTGCTAGCTGCAAAAAGGGCATGGCCTTGACTGGACAAGATCTTGGGGTCCAAATGGTGCACTCCACTCCCGGCTCTTCACCTTTCCTTTTCTTTCTTTTTTTTTTTTGGGGGGGGGGGGGGGGGGGGCATCACTGCCTCTGGTGGTCATGGGTGCTACCCAGCGCTGCTCCTGAGAGCCGCCGCTGGATTTGAACCGCCAAACCCGCAGGCCACAGTTCCGCACTCAACCACATACACCACCGGGGCTCAGCCCACCTTTCCTTTTTTTTTTTTTCCCCACCTTTCCTTTTTTAATGTCACATTTTGTTGTGAATTAGATGAAGGCTTGCCGAGTGGACTGTGAGTTTTATATTCGGCAGTCAGTGCCTGTGTGGCTCAGCTCCTCCGACGGCACCCCCTCCCCTCAGTGTCCTAGCCCCTCCCCACTCTTTCCTTCCAGTGCTCCTCCTCTTCTTTCCTCAACCTCGGGGGACTGCCGCCCCTTGTTGTCTTTAATGTCTGATTTTCCTAATACGGGGGTGAAGGGTGTCCAAGGACCTTAATCTCGGAGGCTGAATCAGTCTCTAATCAGCAAGCCTGGTCTCTCTTTTGATTTGAGAATCGACTCTGCGTTGTGTGCCCAGTCTATCCAGGACCTCTTCACGTGAGCCTTCTCAGAGCAGCTGATAGCTGTAGCTGGCACCTTCTCCTCCTTCTCATGGCCAGCTGGTGGCGACTGTGTTTGTGTGGTATGACAGTGAGCCCCATTTAAAAATGTGCTGCACTGCTAGTAATGGTGATACTTATTCATGGAAGCATGGGAAAATTACTACATTATATAATCCAACCGTAAAATACAAACTGAAATTGAGTTTGAAAAAAGTTAGGAAAGGTGAAACACTCTCTAGATTATTCACGAGTCTCTTAAATTTCCTACATGCTTCTTTTTCTCCTGCCATGGTATTTGTGAGAAGCACAAATTGTACAGCTTATTTGTTGTTCGATGCTGTCCAGTCAGCTCCGACTCCTAGCAGCCCTGTGTTCAACAGAACAGAACGCTGCCCGGCCCTGTGCCACCTTTATGGCTGTTGTCATGTTTGAGCCCAGCATGCAGCCCCTGTGTCAGTCCGTCTTGCTGAGGTCTGCGACTTCGTGACTAGCCTGCTGCTTTACCACATATGATGTCCTCCAAAGCCTACTGAAAATACAGTATTTTGAGAAATATTTTTACATAAAACACTATGTAGTTAATATCAAAAGTAAAAAAAATGATAGCGACTTTCTTCCTTTTAGCTTTGCCCATTTTCAATTTTTCCCTTTTGGTAGAGACCACTTGTATTTAAGGAAAGTAACATTTTTAAAAAAGCTGTTCTGCCCATTTCTTTTGATTGGTTTGCACTTAAAATAATTAAGAAAGGATTTTCATGTCATCTTTCTGTTTTCTATATATCTTTTGTCTCTCTTGTTCTCTTTCTCTTTTATGACCTTTTTTTCTTAATTGGGCATTTTCTAGGGTACTATTTAAATTCTCTGTTTTATTCCCTTTGTTGTTTTTGCTATTTTCGTAGTAGTTGCCCTGGACATTACAAGAGCAACTTAAAATAATCTGGTTTGGAGTAGTACTAACTTAAACTCAGTAATATGCAGAAATTTTGCTTCAATAAACTTCAATCTGTCCTCTTCTCTGTATTATTAATGTCATAAAAATAATACATTATAAACAACAGTTGCATCGTTGCTGTCTTTTAAAGGAGATAGAAGAAAAATTACATATAAAAAGACATTTTACTGTCCTTTATGCAAGTAACCTTCCCTAGTGCTCATTTTTGAGTTACTATCAGATACTTTTTTTCAGCCTGGAGGACTACCTTTAGCCCTTCTTGTTTGTTTGTTTGTTTGTTTGCGGGCATCACTGCCTCTGGTGGTCATGGGGTGCTACCCAGCATTGCTCCTGAGAGCGGCTGCTGGATTTGAACCGCCAAGCCCGCGGGCCGCAGTCCCGCACTCAACCACTTACGCCACTGGGGCTCAGCCCCCTTTAGCCCTTTTTTAGGCCAGCTCTACCAGTGAGAATTTCTTTCCATTTTTGTTAGTCTGGGAATGTCTTAATTTCTCCTTGGTTTTTGAATAATTTTTCTAACTATAGAATCCTTCAATAATCTTTTTATTTCTGCACTTAAAATTTGTCATCCATTGCCTTCTTGCCTCCATGGTTTCTGATGACAAATCAGCTTTTATTAAGGATTATTTTTTGTCATATCATTTTTCTCTTGCTACTTTCAAGACTTTGGGCTTTGATTATGATGTGGCCAGGTATAGATCTCTTTGTGTGTATCCTACTTAGATTTCATTAGCTTCTTAGATGTGCCGATTAATATTTTTATCGTTTGTTAAGTTTTCAGAAATTATTTCTTTGATTTCCCCCCCCTCCTTTCTTTCTCTTCTCTCCTCTGCACCTCTCATTATCTGAGTTTTTTATATTTAATATGGCTCACAGGTTTCTGAAATACTTTTCAGTTTACTTCCTTCCCTTTTCCATTCTGTGCTCAGACTGGGCGATATCAATGGACTTGTCATCAAGTTTCTAAATCTGCTATTAAGCCCTGCTAGTAGAATTTCATTTTAGTTGTTATACTTTTCCAGTCCAGAATTTTCTATTTGATTTGGTTCTTCTTCTTTTTTGATCAGTTGTTTCTTTGTTGATATTGTTTAATTAGCAAAGCATCACTGTGATTACTTTTTTTAAAAAAGTCTATGTCTAATAAATCCAATGTATAGCCCCCTTTTCTCCTAAGCCATAACATTTCATTTTTCTCCAAACTTCTGTTGTGTGTATATGTGTATATATGCTGCCAACTGTGAAACTTAGATTTCCCCCTATGCTCCCAGAATTTGTGATTGTGCTCTAACGGGGCTCTTTGGTTTGTTTGTTCTGTTCTGTTTATTGCTATGTGTTTGTGTTGTGATTTTTTGGGGGGTGGGGAGAGGCATCACTATGTTGTGATTTTTCTGGACTCTGTTCCCCCTAGTCTGTTGTGACTGGAGACCAGTTCAGTTAGCTAGCTTAGTGATTTATCAAGGCTGATTAGAGGTGTCCTTAAATTCCTTGAGTCAATAAGTTTCCCACTCTTATTGTGTTTAAGTAGATTTCAGCATTCAGGTAATTTGTAACTTTGTTTCAGCCTTTACCTCCTGTCTGTGCAAGACCTCAAGTTCAGACAGAGTTGAGAGTGAGGCCCTTTTAGATCTGTCTTGAGCCATGTGCACATGGACACACTCTTCTTCTAGATTGCTGGGACTATGTTACAGCTTTTCAAAATCTCCTGTGAACATCCTTCCCCCCTTTTTTTTCATGTTTTGCCTGCTGAATCTAATGTCATCCTCAGGCCACTGTGAGTGTCAGCTGTTTGCTTTTGATGAGTGCCTTGAAGGTAGGACCTTTTCCCTGGAGAGACTCTTAAGTCAAATAACAACACTGCAGTTAGGCTTTGCCAGGGAGCTGAGAAACATAACAGTTGGTGCTGTAGCGTTGGCCTCAGCAGAGACACAAGAGCTTTTGTCTCCCATGAAGGCCTACAGCCATAGAAGCTCAAAGGGCAGTTCTACTGATTACCAAGGAGAAATTGGACTGTGCTTCAAAATGACGTTAAAGAAGGATCCAGGAAACCCCATAGTGCTACATGCCCTATGATTAAAGCAAACGGTAAACTACAGCAACCCAATCCTGACAAGACATCTATGGCCCAGAACCCTGAGGAACGAAGGTCTGTGTCACCCCAACAGGCAAAGAACCACAACCACAAGGTGCTGGCCAAGGGCAAAGGTGAAACAGAATGGATATTAGAAGAAGGTAGTTCTACTTATCAGTTATGACCATGTGATCAATTGCAAAAGCGAGGTTTGTGTATGCTTATTGAATGAATGTCTTTCTTCGTGTATGTTGTACCAGATACAATTAGATTCAGTGTGTTTTCATTTATATCTACAATAGATGTTTGGTGTAAGTGTGATTTCCTTTATGTCTAGAACTAATATATGGCTAAAGAATTGTGTGCAGGTGCCAAGTTGACAGGGGGCGGATTGTGATAGGTAGGTTTATTGTGCCAACCTGGCCAATTGGACCATGTGAGATTAATAAGGTCACAGTTTGATTGGAGGGCAGAGAGATAAATGGCTCAGTAAACCCTCTCTCTCTCTCTCTCTCTCTCTCTCTCTCTCTCGCTCTCTCTCTCGCTCTCTCGCTCTCTTGCTCTCTGGCCCAGACAAGCATGTGGCTGCCTTAGCTAGTTCTCTGCCTCAAATCATAAGCGACACTTACACTACCTGTGGTATAGCCAATCCGTGGATTTTGTCGCTAGAGCTTAAAGCTCCTTGGAGACCTGTTTCACCACACTGTGGGTGTCTACATCGCTTGAGTTTGGGGTTTTCCGATCCTGTCATCTTGCTGACTGTTGATGACCCACCCTGCCGTTTGCTGTCTGTAGCCAGACTGTCAGCATTATCCTATGGAAGACTTAGCTATCTGCTTCCTTGATGAACTCAGCAGCCCTCATGAGGTGAAGAATTTCTGGGATATTAACTGTTCCACCAAAGCAAATATGTACTGCTGTGTGGACTAATTAGCTGTCATATTCCTTCATGCTGTATATATCTATCCATATCTACCTACCTACCTACCTATCTAATCATCAGTGTCCTGGTTTGGTTTCTCTAGA
>PVJH01019801.1:0-41906 GCA_004026705.1 Nesogale talazaci
TGTGTGCACGCACACCCAGAGGGAGATGGCCACCTTGTCCAGTCAGACTCAGCCATCCCACGCACACCTGCTGGTCCTGCGACCTCCTCACCCCTGTGCTTACATCTGAACCCATCGGCGCAGACTCCGTCTCCATCCACCTCCTCGCTGGGCGGAGCCTGCACTTCCCCAGCAGGTGTGCTCTCCCTGACGACATGCCCAGAGTCCACAAGGGGAGTCACTCCAGGCACATCCGGCTGCACTTCCCCCCAGACAGAGGTGTTTATTCTTCAGCACCACCCTGCCTCTCTCGTCTTCCATCCTCACTGCCCAGCTCCCACGTGCCTGTGGGGCTACGGGAAATACCCCGGCTGGGGTCAGGCATCCCAAGACCAGACTCTGTTGCCAGGGAGTCGATGCTGCCTGTTAGCTGCCCTATTAGGACAGGTTAGCACTACCTTGAGGAGAAAGCCTCCTCTTCCCCCCTCAGAGGGCCTGGTGGTTTCAAACCACTGAACTTGGGGTTATCTGCCCAATGCAAAACCACCCTGCCACCAGGCCTACTAGTCTTCCAGAGAGTCGGTGATACAGAAGGAATCAAACCTGTACCCCTACATGCCCTACATGCCCCTGTTCATGTGATGCATGATGACATCTACAAAGAGGGCTTGGGAAAATGGATCAAAAAGACCGTGGGATGTTTGAAGCTCCCTTGTAGATGAGCAGACCAAACAGAACATTGACTTGCTGTGCTCTGGTAGCTAGATGGGACCCCGAGTCCGCCCCCCTCACCTTTTCTAGGTATGAACATCTCCCTTCTGGTCCTGAATGCTGGAGCACGGTATGACCTTACATTGCCGCACGTCGCCCGTCTCAGGTCTTTCTCCCCCACCAGGGACAGTCCCTTTCTCACGAGCCGGAGTTCTGCTCAGCCCAGACAGGACTCACGGTCACCCCTGTGGGCAATGTGGCACTCCACACGGTTCCAGAGGCTGGTGCACACTGAGAAACCAGTTCTCCAGTCTGGTCCCCACCCGTCTACCAGCGGTGAAGTGAGTCACTGCAGGGCTACTCACCACAAGGTCTGCAGTTCAAAGCCACCAGCCGCTCCCCAGGCGAAAGGCGAGGCTTTCTACTCCCATAAAGTGTTACAATCTCAGGAACCCACCAGGACCGTTCTACCCCGTCCTACGGAATCACCATGAATTGGAATCGACTCAGTCGCATGGAGATTTTGAGTTTCATACAATGTGAAATCTGTGGGGGAAAAATCTCACGGACATGATTGCCAGCCCTTAACATGGACAGAGTCAGGGTTATATAAGGTTATAAACACGGTACATCAAGTGTCCCACAAAATAAAAATTTTTTAAAAATACCAAAATTTACCACCATGGAATAGTCCGAATGCATACAGACTACACACAGGGTTTCCGGGGCTGTTGCTGTTCACACGGGAACAGGATGCTTCCTATTCACCTGAGGGGGAGAAGCCGGTGGATTCGAACCACTGACCTTGTGATCCGCTGTCCGACACCCAACTCACCGACTCGGACTAGGGTTCCAAGGAGGGCTTTTGTCCATGGCCGTGGCTCTGCTTCATTCCAGCAGGATGAACACAGCCCTTCATGGACACCTCCTGAGCAGTGGCATCCTTGTGACGGGAGAGCATCTCATTAGAACACCCTGGTGGCACTGTTGGGTGGGGGACGGCTGCCTGTCAGGTCAGCCGTTCAAATCCACTTAGCTCCACTGTGGAAGAAAGATGAGGCTGTCTGACCCCATCAAGACCAACAGCCCTGGAAAGATGTCACCAAGGCCGCTGCGGGCTAGGACGGACTTCAGAGCAGCGGGCTTAGGGTTTGGGGGGCGGAATTAAACAACACAAAGAGGAATCAATGTTTCTTTCCCTTTAGACTAGTCAAACCTAGTTTCCAGGACATTGCTGGGAATTGTGAGCTCTCCTCAGATGGAGCGAAATAAAAGGGTGATATAATAACGGCCCATAAGTTTTATTGGCAGTGAATTGCATTAAATGGAGATGCAGTATGTAAAAAAAAACAAACAAAAACAAGTAATCAAGAAATGTGTGTTCACATGTTCACATAAATTATCTTCAGCAAGCTCTCTAAATTACATAGGAGCTGCAAAAGTTACTCTCCTAGAAAACTCTAGTTACAATGAAATGACGCATCAACATATGGCAGTACTTCTCAAGTAATTCAAGTTGATTCTAAAGGAACGGGTGTGCTGACAGATGGCAATACGATTCAAGTTGGTGTGGCATTTTTATAGCAAAGTATGGTTATAGTGGAGTACTTTGTCTCCCCATCATTAATTTTGTTATTTTTATGATTAATGAGAATAAACATGTAATCAGGGAGAAAATATAGTGAAATAGAAGACGTGATAAAGGACAGTGCTCATAAAACAGCACCAGGATCCCCTGTTACTTGACTCGTCTGCAGAAAGCAGGAAAAGACCAAGATGTGCCCCCCCACAACCTCCCCCCCCCCCCATGAGATCCCGTGAGGTTAGGTGCCACTGCGCAGCTCAGACTCACATGGCTTTCTGCAGAATGTTTCTGCACACTCTGGGATTCCAGTCGGGCTCCCTCTCCAGGTTCCCTGAGCCTGGGGAGCAAGAACGAGCTAAAGAGGTTAGACCGGGACTGTGGGGTGGATGACGGGGTCAGGTTTCCCAGTGAAATGTCCCTGTGATCTAGGAACTGTGAGCAGGTGTCTTGTTGGGTTGGGGGAAAACATTCCATGAGAAACGTCTCCGTTTATTTTTTCCTCCCCAACCTGGCTTTCTGGTTTCTGGAAACTTCATAAGAAGCATCTGAGATGGTCCTGTGTCCCTTGAGAAAATCAATCAAGATGGTTCCTTTTGGAATCCAAAAGGAAGAAAAGGTCTCGTTCTGATTTCCTGACTATCCGACCTCTCCCCCTTGATGGTGGTCAGTGGAGGGACTGAAGAGTGCGTCCTGCACGCTCACCATGCTGGCCCCAGTGTACCCACTCCAGTGGGGGGGCCCTCACGGGGATGAGATAGAAATAAATATTAATGTACATCCTCATGACTGGATGCAGTCTGTGTTAGTCTGGGTAAACTAGAGAAACAAATTCATAGACATGCATATGGATATAAGGGTATAGTTTATAAACAATAGAAATAGGACATTAAGAAAGCATCCCAACCCAGTCCAGTTCAAAGTCATAAGTCTGATATTAGCCCATATGCCTGATATCAGTCTATAAAGTCTCCTTTCTACTCATGAAGTCACAGGTCAGTGGCTGCAGAGTGCCGGCACCAGCAGGGTTCTCTCCATGGCTCCGCTTCCAGGGATCAGGGTCCATCAACAGCATCCAGTGGTGGTAGAAGCAACTCAGCACTGGCAGGGTCTCCATGTGACTTTTCCAGCTTTAGAGGTCTGGTTCCATCAGGGTAAGGCCATGTGGCTTCTCCTCCGGCTCATCCAGCTCCTCCGACCCTGCCATCTTGTCTTGTCTGTAGTCATTGTCTCCAAGACTAATTACCAACAACTGGGAAGATAGCTTCTCATTTCCATAAGGGAAATATCATGAGATTTCCCAGAAGTCTCAGGAGAAAGCCATGCCCACACAGAGGCCTCAGGGCTACTCAATGGCTATCTCCAGATTAACAGGCTAGACTCCACCCTTACATCATCATCATGAAATTAACATAAGCACATGATCACCATATAGTCCCTCCTCCAAACCCCCATAAAGGAACTGTCCTTAAGGTACTACCTTATATGACCAAGCATTCCTGGGTCTGGCTGTTCTCTGTGCATGGAGGTTGTCTACAGATAAGAGAGAGCAATCGGGTGTTATAGGTGAATCTACTGGAAAATGTAGCAAGCCCCTGGGGAGGGCGTGTGTGTGTGTGTGTGTGTGTGTGTGTGTGTGGTCAACTAGCACTCGCTCATATTACATTGACGCTGTAATAAGTTAGCTGTGTGACATGCATGCCTCATGAATGCTCTGTGAGCCCCATTACAGATACTCACGGGAAAATACATTCACTTTCTCAGTCCTGACATGGGACGAGGAGTCGTTATTGTTTTTCATAATTGCAAAATTCCTCATCAGGACCCATTCGAGTGTTGGGGACCCCCTATACTCCAGGACCTAAACTTTCCTGGCCCAGCAGATCCCCTCAGAAGCCGCTGTTGGGGGGGGGAATCCTGTCTTTGAAGGCATTCTGTGTGCCTGGGCTAAAAGCCCATTCCTCTCCTGGAAGAGCTTGTCTGCAGCCGTCCACTGCGCACAAAGGCGCGCTCCAGACTCATTTGTTTGGACCCAGCTTTGACCTAGAACCCCGCCAGAAGAGATTTTTTTTTCTACTAACACTTATAACTACATATTCTTCCCTCTACTTTTGCCTGTTCTGCTGCTGCATGATGCCTGCAGTGGGTCTACATCCGGTCATCTGTTGAGGAGCTCTGGGGGTGCAGTTTCCCATTGGGCCGCTGGCCTCAAAGTCAGCTGTTTGAAATCACTAGCTGCTTCTTCAAGTCCATCAAGAGACCCAGCCTCAGGAACCCACAGGGACCATTTACCTTGTGCTGTCACAGCTCGATGAGTCGGGGTTGATGGCAGGGAGTTTGATTTTTGAAGTCACCAGCTAATGAACATTTGATATTTTGGAACTCTTTTCCCTTAAAGTTTCACTGTGAGTTAGGTGAAGGTGTAGAGGGCAGAGCTGTTGTCTGTTGAGCAAGGCATACACATGGTGTCTTCTCTGGTGCTCATTGTAACAATGTGACAAATCATAATGTAACATCATCACAACCCAACATCATCACAATGTAACATCGTCATAAGGTAACATCATCACAATGTGCCACTGTGACAATGTAACATCATCAAAACCCAACTCATCACAATGTAACATCATCACAATGTCACACCAACACAATGTAAAATTGTGACACTGTAACATCATCACAACCCAACATTATCACAATGTAACATCATCACAATGTCACAACATCATAAGGTAACATAATTACAATGTAACATCGTGACAATGTAACATCATTACAATGTAACATCATCACAACCCAACATCATCACCCATTTCTCCTCCCCATCCCGTGTGCTTCCTGTGACTAGTCAGTCCCCCTTTTCTCCTGAACTCTGACCAGGGATCAATGCTGCCTGCTTGATCCCACGTGCTTGACTGCATTAAAGTGTGTGTAGCCCCCCAGTGCTCTGTGCCACACACTCAGAGACCTGTCTGTTGTGTGACTGAGCACGGATTCCCAGGAGAGAGTGCATTCTCACTGAAGGTGGCTGAGGGCCATTGGCTCCATCCCACTCATAAGCCGGGCTCTTCGAGGAGCTGGAGTTTCGTGTTTGCGACTCCTTCAAAGAGCCGCCCAGAAGAGAGTCAGACAGGAGCTCTTGGGCTAAATACACCCGTGTTTACAGAATGAGAGCTGGCAGCTTGCAAAATGCCCAAGCATTTATATCCTGCAGGAGGTGTTGACTCCAAGAGAGATGGTGTGTGTGTGTGTGTGTGTGTGTGTGCGCGCTGGAGACACTGGCACTGGGCCCCCACCCCAGACATGGAATTGGGGACAGATGGCCTCGCTAACTCCACTATCAGAAACCCTCTCCATACATTGCGTGTCACCAGACAGGCTGGGCAGCCCCTACAAGACCCGGATCGCTGGACAGCAATGGAATCCAGAGCAGCAACCACCAGTCACTGATGTGGCCGTGGGGGATCACGTCGAGGTGCTCGTATTGATGAAGTGATTGATCCCTCTTTCTGGGCATGTTGGCTGCAGACCCTCTGTCAGATACAGGGATGCTGAGTGCAGGGGCCAGGGGGAGGAGGGGGAGCCAGCAAACAAACTGAAAACGGACAGCTGCAGGCTCAATTCTGACTCCTATGGGACAGGGTAGGACAGGCTTGTGCGTTTCTGAGTCTGTAACTCTTTATGTGAGCAGACAGCCCTGGCTTTTTCTGAGGAGTGGATGGTGGGTTTGAACTGCAGACCTTGTGGCTAGCAGCCCAACTAACCTGCTGTGCTACCAGGGCTCTGGCCCTACAGGTCAGACTAGAGCTGACCCACGGGGTTTCCAAGGCTGTACACTCTCTTGGAAGCAGATTGTGACATCTTCCTCCCACAGAAGAACTGGGGGTGGGGTGGGGGTGGTTTTGAACTGCAGACCATCTGGTCAGAAACCCAAGGCTTCATCCAGCGCACCACTAGGGCTCTCTGTCCGTGGATCACTGTCCTTGAATGGATTCCGATGCAAAGTGACCCCATAAAAGGACAAAGGGAAACTGCCCCTGTGGGTTTCTGAGACCATAGCTCTTTACCGAAGCAGACGACCTCTTGGTTTCTCCAAAAGCGACTGGTGGGATTGAACCACCAAATGTGTGGCTAGCAGGAAAACTCTTAACCCACAGAGCCACCAGACCCCCTGTTGTAGGGTCAAACCAAACCAAACTCACTGCTGCTGGGTCTGTCCCCACTCCGAGGCTCTCCACGGGGCATTGTGGAACTGCTCGCTTCCTTGGGTTTCTGAGGCTGTGCATCTATCTGCACAGCAGACAGCCTCATCTTTTAGAGCAGCGGGCGGGCAGGTTTGAACTGTGGGCCCTGTGCTTAGCAGTCCAGCACACAAACCACTGCACCACCAGGATGCCCGTGTTGCAGGATAACTGATTGTGATTAAGTTCCTGCGTTCCTGCGTGCTGTGGGCTGTGGGGCTGTGGCCGTGTCGGCTCGGCCTCAGGTGACCCCACACCGGCAGGCCCGTGGGCACCATCTCCTCCATCGCCCGCCATGTCTAATGAGTGTCCTCGCCTCAGGGGGGCTCATCGTCCAGCCTGCTGTGGGACACTTGCTCTCTCATGATCCATGAGCTTTCCCTCCGCACGTCATCCTGAGTCAATGCCCAGGGAAGGGGGAATTCAAAGAAAGAGAACCGGCAACACTCACATATGAAAGAACTATTTCAAGAAGTGTTTTATATCAGGAAGGTAGGCTGGTCCAGTCAACAGCAGTCAGGTGGCTGCAGGAGGCAGGGAGGTCACAGAGTCTGAAGGCACAGAGTCACGTGGACCCATGGTGAGAGGGAGCACACAGGGCGCCTGTTGACAGTTCCCAGATCGGGTCCCAAACTCAGCAGCCCCCCTGCCCCCCCTGGGGAGGCAGACACGGAGTCCCAGGGAGGAGGAAAGGGAAGGGCCAGTGGAGAGAGACGGTTTCGGTGGACCCTGACCTTCTCACGGTCACACGTGAAAATGAAATCTAATCGTCATACGTAATGCACGCACACATGCACGCACGCAGGAGCCTGAACTGCCTCCTCTCACATGTGATCAGATTTTGCCACCCAGTGAGTCGGACTGACAGGCTGGACCCGGCCCCTTCCCTCACGCTGACTGACAAAAGGTTACGTAACCGCCACGGCCAGTGACAGTCACAAAGAGGCGATGGCTAGCTTCCCTGGGCATCACGTCCTCGGGCTCCATCCATGTCGTGAGGAGTTCCACAGTGTCATTGTCCATCGCTGGTGTCCCCTGGGGGGGGGGTCGGGGCCCACGCTGAGTGTCCTCCGCTCACTGAGGCCGCAGGGGACAGCTGCTAACTTGGGTGTGTGAGCGGGGGAGCTCTAAGAAGAGGGAAATGGGCAGAAAGGATGGCAGCAGAGTATTGGATTGGGAGGTATGTGGAGACAGAAAGGAGGATGTGCTCGACCCACAATAAAGTGTGTGTGTGTGTGTGTGTGTGTGTTTGTGTTGAAGCACTAATTATAACTGCCCCTTTCTTCTCTCCACCGAGCTCTTCCTCTGAGCACATCAGCCCTTTCCTTGCAATTCTGACGGCTTCTCACGCTCTTCCCCCATCTCATCATTCTCAAACCATCTCGGGTAAACCCGCCAAACTAATTTTCACCTTCCAACCCCAGTGCACCAGCCTCCCCCGTGGTCCCTGGAGTGCAGAGAACATGCTCGTGCAGAGATGTCTCTCTGTGGGGAGAACACAACGGCAAGACGTGGGGTGTCCCTAAGGCGGGGGCATCTTAGAAACTCCGTCCCTCCGTGTGTGAAGAGGACCGGCAAAGCCAGGAGCTCTTGACCCTCATCCGCTGGTCACGTCCATGAGGGTTACCAGACAGTTTCCAAGCAGCCCATCTCCCCGGACCACGGGTGAGCACTCACTGAAGAGGCCTGGTGTTTGGATGGACGGTGTGTGCTGGGAAAAGACCTCTGAGGAGCACCGTGGGGCAGCATGCAACCAGGCGTTCCCGATGGGCTGTGAAGTCACATCATCCACCGGCGTGTGATGATCTCGCCTCTCGGGCCATGCCTGGGGCTGGTCAGCAATGCTGCTGTTGCCGAGCTCGTGCAGTCCACAGAAGAACAAGGTGACCATATCTACCCAAGACCAAGGAGCAGAGATGCCGCTTGCAGGACTAAGGGCTGCCTGGCCGGGACCAGGGTACGTTTAATCGCCTGTGTGCATGGGAAAGCTGGATGGCGCCTAAGGGAGAAGGAAGGGGCGACCGATGGAGGGTGCTGGTGACAGATATTGAAGAACAAGCAAGCCGGCCTTGGAGGGAATACAGCCAGACGGCCCCTCAGAATGGAGGGATGTTGAGACGCTGTCTCACGTGCCCTGGGTGTTATGGGGAGGAACCAGTCTCTGGGCAAAGACATCTTGCTGGGCGAGGCGAAGACCTTTGTGTGAGTCCGGGTAGTCTAGAGAAACAAACCCAGAGACTCATAAGTGTATAAGAAAGACAAGAGCAATCAAATATTGAGAAAACGCCCCAGCCCAGTCCAGATCTAGTCCATAAGTTCGATATCAGCCCATATATCTGATAACAATCTATAAAGTCCTCTCCAGACTCACAAAGCACATGCAATGATGCCGAATGCAGGACGATCGCAGGCCCGTGGGCAGGAAGTCTTGTGGGTCCGGCGGTGATGTAAGCCCCTCAGCAGTGTCAGGAGTCTCCACGTGGCTCCTCTCATGTAGCGCCCTGTGTCTTGTCAGCAAGCATGCCTCAGAGGGAGGGAGTGTGTGCCCCGCCTCCAGTGAGCTGTTTAGTTCCTGAACATCTCCATATGAGGTCATCAAGCCGTGACCTGACTGACAGGCGACACTCCACCCTAAGTGTCAACTTGACGACAGATGATGTAAGTACCACAGCCTTCGAGGAGATGGTCGGACACGGCGGCTGCCAGGATCTAGTCAGCTCCCGACCCCGGCCACCCTTCCTGCACGGGGATTGCATCCTTGGGATCTCTGGAAGGTGATCTCCCAGCCTTCCTTCCCAGCTCCTCTTAGCCTGGAAGTTCTGCCGGGAGCTGATCAGCAGCATAGCAGCGGAAGCTCTCCAGGAAGCCCACCTGGGTGCCCTGAGGAAAGAGGAGCAGTCTTGCCCTGCCCTGTTCCCCATTCTAAACCCCAAGATGCATCCGCTCCTTACCCTCAAAAGGCAAACCCTATGAAAGTGGGGCTCTGTCTTTGTAAGCCACACCCCTAGGAAAACGGACAAGGGGGTGTGTGGTGCTAGGGTGGTCCCAGCCAAGACTCTTACTCCGAGTCCCATGTCGGGAGCCAGCAGGACTGTTTCCCCTGACAGAAACCAGGATGGTCTTGCACCCCGGTCCTCCAGAGAAGGAGATGAATTCCATGGAGGCCATTCCAATTTCATGCCAATTAATTTTAATAGGAAGCGTGGTGGCCCATAAATAGCCCTCCTGAGTGGCTGCCGCCTGGATGCGTGTACTCCGGGTTGAGCTGGAGGTGTTATTTCAACATCCCTTCGCCTGTTCAGTCTCAGGGGGCTGGTGAGGGAGGCCGTTTCCAGCCTAGAGGTGCAGCTGAAATGCTAATTAATCGGGCAACAACGTAGGACCGGCCCCACCCCGCAGACATGCCTCGGATGCATCAGGAGACTGCTGCACCCGCATCAGGGACTTGACCGTGCTCCCTCCTCAGTGGATGTCCCCGCCAAGGTGACCCCGAATTACAGGGGTCCCACAGACGAGAGGGGAAGCCGCCCTGCAGGTTTCTGAGACTGTCACTCTTTGTGGGCGCAGAAAGCCTGGAAAGCCCAAGGATCCATGGGTGGGTTCGAACCACTGACCTTGCGGTTAGCAGTTCCAGGCGTAACTTGCCACACCACTTAGGTGCCTTTTAATGCGTGCCCAGGAGTTCTCAGGGCTGGGGATTGAGGGTCTAAGGTGCCACCATTCGTTCCTCCCTGTGCAGAGCACAGAAGGGGGAATGTATTCGAGGACCAGCCTACCAGGTCCCAGCCCCATGCTGAACCTCGGTGCCGCCTGGGATTCTTGCTAATGTATTCCAAACCAATCCCTCCGCTGTCCTGACTCATGGTAAGATGGAGCCGACCTGCTCCATGGGGTTTCAGAGACTGTAGATCAGACAGCCTCGTCTTTCTCCCAAGGAGCAGTTGGTAGGTTGGAACTATCAACCTGGCAGTTAGCAGTCCACTGCTTATACCACTGTGCCACCGGGGTGCCTTTCTACCTCAGAGAGACAATCCCCTGCAGAGTCCGCAGCCAGCGACCCTGTGCTCTAGGGGGCTCTCCAGCCTCTGTACTTTGCCATTGACAACCGTCCCATGTAATTCTAGGCGGTGCCAAAAAGACTCCCTGGCTGCCCACCTGCCACAGGGGGAGGGAGGTCTCCCCAAAGGCTGCTGGTGGCCTACTGCTCTCCGCCACTTCCTCGCCTCTCTCTGATGTGCCAGACCCAGCAAGTTCAGGAGCAGACAAACGGCAGCCGAGATGCCTAGTTGGGGCGGTGACATCATCGCCTGCCAACTTGAGTGAAAGGGGTGTCAATCAGATCATAGCCAATGAGATCTCTGAGTGGGCTGGGCCTTCTCTTGAGGATTCCAGGAACTTCTACCTTCCTCCTTGGAGGCAGACACATTCTCTGCTACACATTCCTATTAACGAGACACATGAGCTACACTGACGGAGCCTGAGCCCTGGAGCTGGAAGACCCAGGTGGAGACCCATGCCAGTGCTGACATGCTTCTGCTGCCACTGGATCCATAAGGCTTCCCACCCAATGACCTGTGATCTCCTGCACTCAGTGTGACTGCCTGTATTCATGGATCTAAAGAGGACTGTCTAAAGTAAGGCAAAGTCCCGACATCCCTGCCTCCTGGGAGCACTCTGACTGTGCCTCTGCCAGGGCAGATGTGCTTGTTGTTTGGCTGTCCCTGGGTCTAGATTAGGACAGTGGTAGACCGCTCACTGTCAGTGCGGAAGACCCAGGTTTGATTCTCAGCCTAGGAGACTCAAGAATAGCCGCTGCCCACCTGTCCGTGGAGGCTGGTGTCTTACTAGGATAATAAGTGCATTCCAGTGGAGCTTTCAGACTTGTAGACTCTAAGAAAGAATGCCTGGAATCTACATGCAAAAATCAGCCAGTGGAAAAAACCCCTTGGGTCCCAGCAGTCCCGTTGTCTCTGCTCATGTGCGTCCGTCGCACAGAGCCATCTGTGGAGTGTGGGTGTGTTCCTCTGGGCACATTAGAGAAACAACTCCACAGAAACTCATGTATAAGAGAGACTTTCATACAAAGAGCAACATCCCAACCCAGCGCTGCCCAAGCCCACAACCCAACACTAGCCCCGATGTCCAACACCAATCTACAAAATCCTCCTTAATGTCACAAAACACACACAACGACACCGACTGCAGGAAGAAAACCGAATCAGGGAGCGTGTCAGCATCTCAGTGCTGCCAGGGGTCTCCACACGGCTGCTCCAGCATCCAGGGCTGCAGCAGGGAAGGTCCATGTGGCTTCTCTTCAGAGATGTCTCACAGGAAGTGAGCCTGGCCAGCTGAAGCTGGGAATTGGCTAAGGCAGCTGCACCCTGGTCTGACCATCAGAGAGCAAGAGACTTGAGAACTGGAAAGGTGATGCTCACAGAGGCGTTTCTCTCTCCGCCCTTCAATTAACCCCACGTGTGTTTATCGGCCAGGTTTGCACAATAAGCTGTAATTATCTCAGTGGGGTTAACACTTGCCATGCGCTTAGGCAGCTTAACACTTAACAATCAGGTCTCCTTTATAAAGGGGGGAAGCATGGAATTACCATCAAGTCAATCCCTGCTCTAACTCCCTGATAAGACAAGGCAGGGCTGCTCCCTGAGGTTTCCAACCAGGCCTGTAAATCTTTACAGGAGCAGGTGCTCTCCACCTTCCCCCTTGGAGATTTGAACTAATGACTCCACGCTTCACCCACTGGGCCACGAGGACTTCTTAGAAGAACACACCAACCCAAATTCACTGTCATCCAAGTCAATGCCCACTCACTGTGATCCTGTTAGGGCAGAACTTCCAAGGTGGTAACTTCCACAGGAGTAGAAAGCCTCCTCTTTAACCTATGGAGCGGCTAGTGGTTTCCAACCGCTGACCTTGCCCTTCATCACCCCGTGGGCAGCCACTACGTCACCAAGGTTCCTTAGAAGAAGAAAGCAGATGCCTCACAGTCAAGGGGGAACAGCAGAACACAGGGCACGGAAGTTTCTCTCAATGTTACCACGGGCCCTGGCTTCCCCGGCTTCCCCAAGGAAGGAGATGGCTGCTCCATTCCCGTGGTGAACATGCCCCTCTCTTCTCAGTCTGGGGAGTGACTCCTCTGACCTGCCGCTCTGAGCTGGCCCCCTTGGGTCACAGTGACTTTGCCGACAGCAAGGGGAGGCAGAGCAGGGTTAATGGACTGAGTTTGCCGCTACTTAAAACAAGACTGGGAGTTCTCAGCCATTGCTCTGCTCCTGAACTTGCTGGGTCTGGCGACCTCTCCTACCAGGAGAGAGGGGAGGGAGTGGCAGAGAACAGCAACCCGCCAGAAGCCTGTTTTGAGCCCCCCCCCCCACCAGCACAGCCAGGGAGCCCTTTTGGCACCGCCTAGAATTACATGATGGAGTAGGGGGGCAGACAGTCACTGTGCGTGTGACCTTCTGGCCTTGGTTCATGGTCAGATGCAGAAGGGGGGGGTCTCAGGTCATCACGGTGGGCGTTCTGATGTGTAATCCAGGCTGTAAACGGGACGCAAGGTCAATCATCACCGCCAAGGTCAATCGGCGCAACACCGCTCACAAAGACAAGACTTGGCAGCCTTCTTGGGTGAGGTGATGGGATCTGAAAACTCATCAACAACCAGCCAAGGTGCGACGACCAGGATAACACCAGTGTCCCAATCCTGGAAACTAGACAATGCAGAGCAAGGGTTCTCCACCTTCCTCATGCCACGACCCTTTTGTACAGCTCCTCATGTGGTGGTGAAAGGGTTGTTTGACACCCAAAGGGGTCGTGACCCACAGGTTGAGAACCGCTAATGTAGCTAGTGTCCACAGAACTGTGTTAGTCCAGGAAAGCTAGAGAAGCAAATTTATAGTCACTCACACGCGTCTAAGAGAGAACTTTATATCAAAGAGCATTTGTACATTAAGAAAACATCCCAGCCCGGTCTAGGCCACATTCATAAATCCAATATCAGCTCATCTGTCCCTTACCCATCTGTAAACTCTTCTTCAGACTCACGCAGCCCGTGCAATGACAAGGGATAGAGGAAGCAAGATCATAGGCCAGGGGGTGGAAAGTCTTGTGGATCCAGTGGTGGTAGAAGCCCCTCAGTAAGGGTGTGGGTCTCCACGTGGTGCCTCCAGCCCCAGGGCCCTGGCTGCATCAGAATCCCTCCACCTGGCTCGTCAACAGGAGTCAGAGGGAGTGTCTGTGTATCTGGCTTCTAGGGAGCTATTTATCTCTGTCACATCCCTAATGAGGTCATCAAGCTGTGACCTGAGTGACAGGCTGGACTCCACCGCCTCCCCCAAGCTGACAGTGCATGTAACTACCACAGCTGCCAGCTGCTCTGGAAAGGGTCACATTAGAAAACCCTGGATCAAGGGGAAGAAAAACCTAAGACAGACCGACACATCCCAAAGGAAACCAGGCTTCCTGGTTGGACAGCGACTGCCCTTCAGGTCTCGAAGCCAGCATCATCCAGGATGGAAGATCCAAATGGGAAGCATTCCCCCAAAGACCACTTTCTGAAGACTGGGCTGGGCTCTTGATGTACAATTAAGAGGGGAAAGGACAGGAGATGCAGGGAGGAAGTGGGGTGGTGTCCACAACTGGTGCGTTGATACAGAATGTGTATGAATGGTTGAATGCAAGCCTTCCCCTGATTCACCACAGAAAGCGAAATACAGTAATTGCGGCACCCACATCATCTGTTGGTACTTTGCACCAAACCAGCTGTGCTTCCATTTCAGGATGGAAAGACATCTCAAGACATTTACATGTGCAACAAAAGGGACTTCTGCAAACCCCCCTGCCTAGTGTCACCCTGCTTCCTCAGGACACCAGGCAGGGAGATTGAAAGCAGGCATGGGGGAAAGGCCAGGTGCCCTGAGACATACAAACTTCTGGGGAAGTGGCTCGCAAACCCTGCAGAGCTTTGATTCCCAAAGTGAGCTGTGGCCCAGCAGAAGCAGCAGCAAGTGGGGGATGCACGCAGAAACTTGGACTTTGCCCCAGCATCCTCTTAGAATCTGATTGGATGCCAGGTGATCTTATGCAAATAAAAGCCCGGGGAGCCACAAGGATCCAGAGTTTTCAATCTGGTAGGAGGTAAGACACCACACACACACACACACACACACACACACACACACCACCTCCACTCTCTCCAAAGCTGACAATGTTGAGTGCAGGGTGGAGAGCAATTATGTATCATTAGGCGAGGTGAAGCAAGGAGAGATTGTTTCCAGGGAGAAGTTCAGAGAAGGCTGGGTAGGGTTTGGGGGACACCGGTGGGAAGGTCCAGGAGAGACCCTGGGAGGAAGGGAGAGGGGAGAAGGAGAAAGATAGAGACACACAAGAGAGAGAGACTGGATGGTTCTGAACACAGGGAGTTTTGACTATTGTGGCATGCACCTGCACAGGGGAGGTGGTTTGAGCAGGAATCAGAGAATGCCACCGGGAAGGAATGCCAGTTCGAGAGAAAGACCAGCATCTCAGGTCCACCCCTTCTCCCATCTTTGAAGTGGGACGTCATCTTGACACTTAAGGATGTGACCTCGTTTTTTTTTCCGGATCCCGCAGCTTAGAGCAGCAAGGGAAGCGGGGACATGCGCGGCGCCACTTGCGGGTGCCCAAGTGCACTGGGGTCGGGCAGGCGGCTGGGGGCGGGGGGCTGCGGGAGCTCCCGGATGGCATCCCGATGAAGACGCCGCTCCCTGCGTGCGCAGCGCGGCGTTGGCGCTAACGTGGTCCGTGCACCCGGAGGCGGCGGCGGCGGCGGCACCCTCCCAGCACATGGACCGGGGTAGCCAGGTCGGCGGCGGCACAGCCTAGGAAGAAACCCCCTTTGGTATGCGAGCGCCATGCGGCCGAGGGCGGGTCTCCAAATCGAACAGGCTGCCGCCCTCCGCGCCTGCCGCCACCGGTTCGCAATTCTTCTGATTACGGATGCGGCCGGGTAGGAACAGGCTGAGGTAAGCCGGGGACCCCGGAGACCCGAGCCGCGCACCCGGGACCACTGCCCCAGCGGCTCGCAGGCCGCGCCCCCCGCGCCCAGAGCCGCGGTCCGCCGGTGGGTGGGGTGCAGCCTGGGCCTCCGGGGCCGCCCACGCGGGGTCCTGGGGAGCGCGGCAGGGACGCGCGCACGTGGCGGGGGCGCGCGGGCCGGGGGCGCGGCGGGGAGGCGGAGGGAGCCCGCGGAGCTGCTTACCTGCCGTGCGCAGTCCGCGCCTTCCCGAGAGGCGGCGCCGCGCCCCTCGCCCTCAGGCGGGAGGAGAAGCCGCGCTGGAAGCCCCCCACCCCGGAGGCCCCTCCGCCGGGCGCGCCAAGGTGACCCCCACGAGCCTCTGGCCCCGCCTGTCCCCACGCTCCAGACACCAGTCCGTCCGTCTGTCTGTCTGTCTCCCTCCACCACTTGGTTGCACACACCTCCCCTTCCTGATTTGGGGGCGCGGCATAGCGTGTCCCCAGGAGTCCAGGCCTGGCGATCCCCTTTGTTCTCCTTGGGCAGGGGGTGGTGTGTGTGCACGCGTGTGCAAGCTTTTGGAGGGATGGTCAGTGAAATGGGCGGGGGGGCTTAAATATCCCTTAGAGGGCGATGTGTGGCTGCCCTGTCACCTGTCACCTCCGCAGCCGCCCAGATGTTCCCAGCCAAGTCCTCTCTCAGCCCGAGGCGCACTTACCCCGCCCGGCCAGCAGAGCCCACCCGCAGGGACCCTTTGCTTTTCTGCGCTCCTTGCGGCCCGCGTGCAGGGCATCCGGTGGGCACCGCAGGGCATCTGGTGGGGTGGGGTGCGGAGTGCCCTCGCCGCCCAGCAGTGAGCCATCTGTCTTTCCCTCGAAGGCGCCGCGGGCTAAGATGACCGAGGAGGTGACGGCCAACGCCAGTGGGCTCCCTCGGAACCCCTTGGAGGCTAGTTCGGTGGAGAATGCGTCGGCCGCTGTGTCCTCACAGACGCCAGTGGTGGAGCCGGCACCCGAGCTGGCCGTGAACCCCTGGGACATTGTCCTGTGCACCTCGGGGACCCTCATCTCCTGTGAGAATGCCGTGGTCGTCCTCATCATCTTCCACAACCCCGGGCTGCGCGCCCCCATGTTCCTCCTGATTGGCAGCCTGGCCCTGGCTGACCTCCTGGCCGGCCTGGGCCTCGTGGTCAACTTCGTGGTCGCTTACCTGCTGCAGTCCGAGGCCACCAAGCTGGTCACGGTGGGCCTCATCGTTGCCTCCTTCTCGGCCTCTATCTGCAGCCTGCTGGCCATCACGGTGGACCGCTACCTGTCCCTCTACTACGCCCTGACCTACAATTCCGAGAGGACAGTCACAGTCACCTATGTCATGCTGGGCCTGCTCTGGGGGACCTCCATCAGCCTGGGAATGCTGCCCGCACTGGGCTGGAACTGCCTGCAGGATGAGGCCACGTGCAGCGTGGTCAGGCCGCTGACCAAGAACCACGCAGCGGTGCTGTCGGTCTCCTTCCTCTTCATGTTCGCCTTCATGCTGCAGCTCTACGTGCAGATCTGCAAGATCGTGCTGCACCACGCCCACCAGATCGCCCTGCAGCGCCACTTCCTGGCCACGTCCCACTACGTCACCACCCGGAAGGGGGTGTCCACGCTGGCGCTCATCCTGGGCACCTTCGCGGCCTGCTGGATGCCCTTCACGCTCTACTCCCTGATCGCGGACCACACCTACCCCCCCACGTACACCTACGCCACCCTGCTGCCGGCCACCTACAACTCCATCATCAACCCGGTCATCTACGCCTTCCGGAACCACGAGATCCAGAAAGCCCTCTGCCTCATCTGCTGCGGCTGCGTGCCGTCCCGCCTGTCGCAGAGAGCGCACTCGCCCAGCGACGTGTAGCCGCCCAGACGGCTCCGACGACGCTCCCCGCCCAGCACATCCGTGGACTCAGCCCTCCTGAAGCCGGGGGAGACTTCCTTTAGATGAGTACAGTGATTGAAGTGAAATGGATGTGACCGGTGTTTTTACCTTTAAAAAAGAGATCAAGGTCTATATTAATATATATGCATTGAGTCCTTTGCTCAATATTTTTGTTTGTTTTTTTGCTGGAGGTGGTGGTGGATTTATATCTGGTGGTGGGAAAAGGAGGGGTGGATGGGTGGCAGGGCCACGGTGTGTTGATGCGAGGCAAAGTCCTCCCAGAGATTTTTTTCCTGGGCTTTAAATAAATTTGTGTTATTGAGGAAAATAAAGGAGACGTCATTCTTGCCTCCCACCCTCCTGCAGACTTTTTTTTTTTGGTCACATCCAAGCTGGTGTTCCAGGTGGCCTGCCTCTAACAGGACAGGGGCTGGGGCCAGCCCACAGACATGGTGCTGTGAACATGAACCTGGAAAACAAGCTCACAGCCAGCGTGGCTCACTGCGATTCTGACTCCCGGCAGCCCTGTGGGACAGGGGAGAACAGCCCCTGTGGATTTCCAAGGCTGTAACTCTTTATGGGTGAGAAAGCCTCATATTTCCCCCAAGGAGTGGCTGGTGGTCTTGAACTGCCGACTTTGTGGTTAGAAGCCCAGCATGCAGCCCCCTGTAGTACCAGGGCTCCTTGTTAGTCAGGAAAAGGTGTTCCGAGAAAGAGCAGATGTCAGTCAGTTCGTCCCAACTCGAGAACCACCTATATTAGCAGGACACTAGTTTCAAATGTCAGCCGTTATACCAGGCAGGCTTACAAACAAATAAATCCCCTGCCACCGAATCACATCTTCCAGTAGCGAGGCTGTGGCATAGGGTAGAAACTGCCTCTCTGTTTCCAGGACTGTAGCTCTTTGTGGACACAAAGTCTTGTCTTTTGAGGAGCGGCTGGTAGATTTTGAACTGTTGACCATGTGGGTAGCAGCCCACACATGACCCCTAAGCCACAAGGGCGCCTCATTTACCATCAGGTCTCCAAGGTGACCTTCTGACATGCATCCTGGGGTTCTTTTTGCTTTTCCTATGAAAGAGCCACCGTTCCTATTCCTTAGGCTACAGTCTGATTTATTTCTTAGGTTACAGTCTGATTTTTTCCCTCCAGGGAAGTAAAGGTGTGTGTGTGTGTGTGTGTGTGTGTGTGTGTGTATCCCAATGGAAGGCAGAAGACATTTTCATACACTCTGGAAAACAGATTCAGAGGAGCTATCACAGAACATGCAAGTCCCTTTGGTATCTCATTAGATTTACTGTTGTCGGCTGGTCAGTCCTGAATTCATCACCTCGGATCAAGTATTCACAGGTGTGTGATTCACAGGTGGAGGAAGTTACCCTTGGATGCTGTGATCCCGCACTCCCATTTTTCTTTGTCAGGGTGGGGGCAGCACATGCTTACATCTCAACTACATCGTCTAAGGTCTGGCTGTGTGGTTTGTTTGTGAAAAACTTAGATTGTAAAGCTCTTAACAATTAAAAAAAACAGAAATAAAAGTTATTTTTAAAAAGTTAGTGCAAGGAAATGATATTACTGCCTGCTTTTAGAGAGCCAAGTTTTCGTTGGGAAAGTGCACAGAAAACTAACCTTGAATTTCTTGTAAAAAATCACGGTATCTGTGTGTCGTCTCTGATAGTGCACACAGATGTGTCGGACACAGAATCGTTCCCTCCATGTGCAATAAGAGGATGACTGCATCAGCTGGACCAAGGACCCCGAGTGGCCCAGTGGTAAAGGGTTGGGCTGCTACCCAGAAGGTTGGTGGTTCAGACCCACTGGGTGTTCTGAGGGAGAAAGCTGAGACTGTCTATTTTTGTAGCTGTATACAACTTCAGAAGCCCCCGAGAATTGGTTCTGTTCTGTCCCACAGGGTGGTTGTGAGTCGGCACTGGGTTTGATACATGATATGTGATCTCACCCGCAGCCCTGCGGGAGAAAGAGGGAGTTTTCTACGCCTGGGAAACTGACAGGGCAGTTCCACCCTGGCCTGCAGCATCGCTGTGAGTCAGAATGGACTTGCTGGCAGGGAGTTTGGTTTGGGGTTTGCTTCCTGTAAGCTTGCTTTATTTTTATGACATTATTGAGATGTGCAAAGTTGATGTTATTAAATATATAAGTGTGTGGATAAGTATGTATCCACACAGATACGTGTGTAGGAGTAGCCTTCAAAGAGTTCTTGAAAAGATTGTATACACAGAGATATTCCTAAACATAGTTTGTCATCAGAAGTCAATATATCATGGAAAACAGGCCCTTTTCCAACAGTCCTGAGGGACCACCTAATCTTTGTGTGATTGGAATTTCTCGCTCTTGTGGAGTGGGTGTAATTTCCGGTAAAGCACAGTGTCCTTGAAGAAGGACAGTTCTGTGGCCTTACCGGAATCCTTATGTGAGGTCTAGTGACCCAGGTTTTGAGGAGCCCTGGTAGCACTGTCAGTTAGGTGCTGGACTGCTAACTGCAAGGTCGGTGGTTCAAATCCTCCAGGGACAGTAAAAGCCGTCTTCTACAAAGACCACAGTCTTGGAAAGGCTATGGGGTCATTCTGCCCTGCCTGTGGCCACCAGGCCTCCCCAGGGGTCCCCAGGAGTGTTGTAGTCTGTAGATGCTTTTATGAAATGTGTTTACGGCTCTGACACAGAGTGGAAGCCTGACTGTTTGCCGTCGGTGACAAGCCAGCGAGTCTAACTGGACAGTGGCCACACTGGGGCACAGGGCAGCATGGTTGTCGTCCGTGGGAAGGACGGGGCTGTCTGCTCCATAAAGATTTACAGCCTGAGAACGGGGCCATCAAGAGCTTGAAGCGAATCAATGGCAGAGGGTTTGGTTCTAGGGGCTGCACATTGAAGCGCCACCAGCAAGGCCAGTGGTTGGGTTTGGACCCACCAGCTGTTCCATGGCAGAAAGAGGAGGCTGTCTGTATCTTTAGAGAGTGACAGTCAGACCCCCACAGGGACAGTTCCGCGCTGGCCCACTGTCTCTTGGAGTCTGGTGGTGCCCAGACACAGACATTCATTTGAGCATTCCTCAGGGTGCTGTCACTTGGGCATTGGACTGCTACCTGATCCAAACCTACCCGCGGCTCCACAGGAGAAAGACAGCCAGCATCCCCTGGTGGCAGGGCTGGTCGAAAATCTTCCCATCAAGGAGCCCTGGTGGGTCTGTGGTTGGGTGTGGAGCCGCTAACCACAAGATCAGTGGTTCCAGTCCCTCCACTGGCTTCACAGAGGACAGACAGTTCCTGCTGACTCAGGAGCCCTGACAGCATCACCGGCTACATGTTTGGCTGCTCGTGGCAAGATCAGCAGTTCAAACCCACCAGGTCACCCAAGGGAAAAAGCCGAGGTTTTCTTTCTGCTTGGTGGTTTCTCGGAAACCTGGGCGGGCAGTTCTACTTTGACTCGTGGGATTCCCGTGAGGGGCTTGGATTTGATGGCACAGAGTGCATGAGCATTCTACAGGACAGCATGTCAAAAACAGAGTGACTCAGGCTCCCCTTCCTAAAGCATGGGTTTATGCAGCACAGAGACTGTCAATGTCGCTCTGTGAGCGTGAGTGGCCTTCAGACAAGTTCTCAGGTGCACATTTGTCTGAGTCTTGTTACTGTGCTTTCCAAAAAGGGGGAGGGGGGAGATCCAAACAGAGGCTTCCAAGGGGATCTGCTGGGCCCCAGAGATTCAAGGAGGAAAGGTCAACTCAGAGGTTCGCAATGACTATTTTGGGGGGTGGGAATCTCAAAAGGGAGCCATCTTGGTCGATTTCCTCAGAGAACACCACAGGGGTCATCAGAAGTGGTTCCAGGAACTTTGAACACGGTCTTGGTGAGATAAAGACCAGGAGAATAGCGCCAAGGGTTTTGTGCTCATCATAAGGCACACACTCATTCTTCAAGGGCAGCCAGGTTGTCCTGGGGGAATTTCTGTGGGGACCTCACCCCACCCACCCTGCAGCCTGGATCTTGGTTCTTCACATGTCTTCTTATCCCCCAAATTCAAAGAACATGGAAAGCAGGTGTGGATTGATCCCTCAGGGATGCCTAAGCTGCTATTCAGATCTGGTGTAGATGCACAAATGCAGAGTTCTTTGGGGGAAAGTTTAAGCTCACGGCCGTCAGAGGCGATGCTCTAGGACAAAGTAGAACTGCCCGCTGGGGCTTTCCAACACTCTTTCCGTAACTCTTTAAGGGAGTAGAATGATGTACTTCCTTTCATTATTTATAGCTGCACCCCCAAATCCAAGATCAGATGCTGGAAATGACATAAGCCAACAGAAAGGCACAAAACCAACTGTTCCCCTTCTGTCCTCTTTTATAGCATAATTCTAGAAATGTTCTCATTTTCCCATTGTTAAATGTAAAGGGTTGAACATACTTCGATAGGCGTACAATTGCTGGTGATCACACAATTTTCCCCCAAAACCATCTTATTAGGAGCGAATCCAGACATCATACCATTTCATAGTTTAATCACATCAAACAATACCATAAAATTGCTACCACAATTAGTTTCAGAACATTATTTTTCCTCCTTGAGCTGCTTGTTATCAGTTCCTTTTTACCCCCTGCCCACTTCCCCCGGGAACCCTTGTTCTAATGGTTGTCTTTATAGGTTCATCAACCTTGGGTTTCGTATCCTGGAAAACAGATAGCAAGGTTCAGGAAGTGTGTCCACAATGATAGAATACTTCAGAGCTAAAGCCCAATATGAAAACAACCGCAACCAAACACAGAAAATATGGAAAATGAGATCGAGTCCAAAATGTATCAGAGGGGAGATGGGGTGATAAGGCTTCAATCATTCAAGTCGGGTTGTCCAACTTATTCCACTACGGTCATCTCTCCACTTTATTCCCATCCCCAGCAGTCATTTAAGTGTGGGCATGTCCACTAAGCCTACCTGGAAAAGCACACCAGCATCCGTGACCCAAGGACCATCAATGATCTAATCTAGAGTTGGAGGAGGAGCTAGTATCAGAGCTTAAGTTGTGAGATTCTGGTTTGGAGAAGGCTTTCGATGGCAGGGGCAGCCCAAGGGCATCTATTTGCAGGATCTGCACAGGGAATAAGCCTCTGGTGACTCCCCTCTGACCATCATCGAGGAAACTAAATGGACGGCCACGCACTTGTTTAATGACTCCATCGACTCAAGTGGATGTAGCCCCCTTCCCCCAAAGCAAACGCACTGCCCTTGAGTGAATGACGGCTCTTCGTCACTCCACAGGGCAGGCGATTCTGTCCCTGGGGATTTCCAAGGCTGAAAATCTTTATGGACGCAGAAAGCCTCATCTTTCCCCCTCCGAGCAGCTGGTGGGTTTGAACGGCTGCCCTCGGAGTTGGTAGCTCAAAGTGTCGCCCACTGTGCAACCAGGGCCCCTTCGTTTGTTGAGGCGGCTGGGCACCATCAAGTTGCTTCTGACCCCAAACAACCTTGTACACAACAGAACCAAGCCCTGCCTGCCCGGCACCACCCTCATTATTACTCCTGTGCTGGAGCCGACGGCTGTAGCCACTGTGTCTATCCATGGTCTTGAGGGCCTTCCTCATTCTCCCTGTCCCTCCACTTGATGTCCTTCCTTCTCCAACACGTTCAAAGGATGCAGGATGAAGTCTCGCCATCCCTGCCTCTAAGGAGCACTCTGGCCTAACTTCTTCCAAGACAGAGCCGTTGTCCTTTTAGCGGTCCAGGGCACTGTCAATATTCTTCTCCAGCACCACAGCTCACTCAGTCTTCTTGATTCAATGCCCAACGTTCGCATCATAGAAGGCAATGGGAAATACCAAGGCTTGGGTCCAGCGCACCTTCATCCTCGAAGAAACATCCTTGCTTAGCAATTCTCTAAAGAGGTCTTGTGCAGCACATTTACCCAAGGCACGGTGTTCTTTGATCTCTTCACCGCCGCTTCCATGAGCACCGATCATGGATCTGAGCAAGACCCAATCCTGACGCCTTCCACCTTCTCGCCATCGATCGTGATTGGTGCAGTTGTGAGAATGGGGGGTCTTCTTCACACTGAGTTGTAGTGCATCCTGAAGGCTGCAATCCGTGAGCTTCCTCAGCAAGGGCTTCAGTTCTGCCTCACCTTTCGCAAACAACGTTGCGTCATCCGCATAATCCAGCTTGTGAATAAGCTTTCCTCCAACCCTGATGCCGCATTCTTCACTTAATTCCATTTTTTTATGATTTGCTCAGAATATGGATGGAATGAATATGTGAGGACACAGCCCTGATGCACACTTTTCCTGAACTGAAACCATGCCGTGTTGCCCTTGTTCAGTGTGTACGACTGCCTCTTGATCCATGTCCCAGTTCTCAAGGCTGCCCATGGGTTGTTATGGTCCTAACGGCCAAAGGCCTTGACCCTCGAGTCAATGAAACACAAGCCAACATCTTTCTGGTCTTCTCTGCTTTGAGCCAAGATCCATCTGACATCAGCCATGATCACGCCCCTTGTTCTCTTCCGAATCCGGCCTGAACTGGATATCCTTCACCGACATTTTCCAGTGTGTGCTAGCAGGGATACGGTTCTGTAGTTTGAGCATTCTGCGGGGTCCCCTTTCTCTGGAATGGGCACAGTCGTGAAGCTCTTCCAGCCAGTTGGCCAAGTTTCCAAACCTCTTGGTGTGGACCAGTGAGTCCTCCCAGGGCTCCGTCAGCTGGTGGAAGCATTTCAGGGGGTGTCCCATCCACCCCCAGAGCCTGGTTTGGGCTGACCCCTTCAGTGAGCGAGCATTTCTTCCGGCAGCACCTCTGCTCCAATGCTGCTTCCTGAAACAGGGCCCTGTCAGCTGGTTCTTTCCGGTGCATTAAGCAGACGTACCTTCGTGTGTGACCGCTTCTCACTTGCTAGCTCTACTGAGTACCAAGCCCCATTCCAACTTTATGACTGGACATCCCTGGACCCATGGGTGGCCCCATCTTCGTACTGTCTTCATCAACCAATCCTGGAAGAGGGTTACTGTCGCTGAGCCTCCAGTGGCCTCCCAGGTCACCAGCTGTAGCCCCGCCAGCATGGTGGATGCCTCAATCGAGAAGCACAGCAGGATGGGACAGGCAGGGCGCTGGGCAGAAAACTCTGCCATACCCACACCAGTCAGATCTCTGCCAACCTATGATGCCCATTCGATCCACTCAGGAGTGCTGTACTTTCAGATGATGATAGGCAAACTCCACCACCTCCCATCTGTTCGTTACCTGGGGGCTGGGATGCAGCTGCAATGCTGGGATCTCTGCCTCTGTCACTCCAGTACTGGCAGGGCCACTGGGGAGGACCCGTCTTAGCAGTTTCCAGCCTCAGGAGCCCTGGTGGCATCGGGGGTTACATGTGAGGCCAGTCACCATGCGGTGAGCAGTTCAAAACCAGCAGCCGCTCCGTAGGGCAAAGGTGAGGCTCTCTGAGAAAAGACTGTCATTCTTCCCGGGAACGGGTAACCCGCTACAACCTTAGGAGCCCCCAGGGACAGTTCTACCCTGTCCGAGAGCGTTGGAATGGATTGGATAGCCGGATAACTTTGTTTTATTGCCCCCCCCCCCCCGCCGGATTAAGACTAGGAATAAAGGCTTGATGATCTCTCTCAGGAAACGAGGCCTGTGGAGCACAGCACCCTGTCGCAGGGCCTGACCCGCTGACTTGGCGTGTGTGGTGAGGTGTAGGACGAGGGAGGGGAGGGGAGGGAGGGGAGGGAGGCCCGCAGAGAGCAGGAGTGGCCAAGCCCTGCAGCCACGGACTCAGACAGACACACGGTGGTGGAAATGGTGCCCGAGACGGCACTGATCCCCTTGGCTTCGCCGGGATCCAGAACCCAGGCGACAGGAGCGAACCAGCCATAGACAATCTGGAATGAATTCCATTTCCAACAGGATTAAAAGATTAGGAAATACAGCCAGTGAGGAAAGATGAAAGGAATCGGGGTGATGTGTCCTGCAGAAAAGGAGGTCAGTGAGTGACCTACTTTCTACCTTCAGGTTACAGAGAACTCTGGAGAGGGGGTTGGGATTTTTCCTTTCTAGATAAGAATAGGCGTGGAGTCAGTGGTATACACCCCAAAGCCACGGCCATCGGTCAATGGGCACAGTTTCCACGAAATGGGCAGTATTATTACCTAGCCTCTGTTTTATAGTCCACAGACAAAGGGGGGGGGTAGAATGTATGTAAATAAATAAAATCAAACAGATAAATAAATAAAATTAAAAGTGGAGAGAGAATGAAGGGTTTGTAGTCAGACCCTCCCCCCCCCCCCACACACACACCCCTCTAGATTCCTTACCAAATATCTGAACGAGGGACCAGAAAGGAGGAAGGGAGACAGGCTTGGATTCCTTTGTGAGAGACAAGTTTGCCAGCCAAAAAAACAGTTAAAAAAAAAGTAACAGTAACACTGGGAGTTTTCCAGTGGGAGACAATGAAAATGTTCTCAAGCCCTGATCTGATTCACTCCCCAGGGTGATCTCAGAGAGGGCAGGTGGGAAGAAATCGTGTCACTTGAGGTAAGGGACCCTCAGCTAATACTCTGGCCCCCATGACCTGGGGGCTCGTTAAGATGTTTGTGGGAGAATGAAAGGGAAAGGCAGATCTTAAAAAAAAAAATGCCGTGCTAAGTCATTAAAAAACAAACTCACTGCCACTGGACCCATCCCGATTCACAGGAACACAGCCACCGGACTGGGGAGGGCTGCCTCTGTGGGTTTCTGAGACTCTAGTTCTCCACGGAAGTAGAAAGCCTCTTCTTGGTCCTTGAAGCAGCTGCTGCACTCAATTCGCTGACCACATGCTTCGCGCAGCCTGACTCCTCACCCGCTAGACTGCCAAGTGCCTGAGCCAACCACCCCGAGACTCTCTGAGGTACAGCCGACTCTGACTCAGCTCCTTGTAGGACGTGCCCTGCGTTATGGGTGTTAGGTATCGTGGAGTCCACTCCGGCCCGTAGCCACCCTGTGCCCAGCAGAAGGCATGCAGCACTGCCCGGTCCTGCACCGTCCTCCAACGTGTCCAGGCCGGAGCCCGAGGACACAGCCTCTGTGTCCACCCATCTCCTTGAGGGCTCCCTCTTTCTCCCCGCCCCTCCACTCTCCCAAACATGATGCCGTCCTGCCTCCAAGGGGCACGTTGACCTTACTTCTTCCAGGTCGGAGCGGTGTGTCCCCTTAGCAGTCCAGGGACTTTCAAGATTCTTCTCCAGCATCACATTTAAATGCACCTCTTCTTCCACAGTCTGCCTCATTCACGGTCCGACATGCACATGACCGTGACGCGGTGGAGAACACCGTGGCTTGGGTCAGGCACGCCTGGGTCCTCAGAGGAGCATCCTTGCTTCTCGGGACTCGAACGAGGTCGTGTGCGGCGGATTTACCTCATGTCAAGTGTCCTTTGATCTCTCTTTTTATGCCCCTTTGATCTCCCGACCGCTGCTTCTTCCATTGGTGGTGGATCAAAGTCAGACGCGCCGTTCGACAACTTCACCCTTTCCTCCATGTATCGTGACGTGACTTACCTACCGGTCCAGCGGGGAGGATTCAGGTTGTAATTAGTGCTGAAGGCTAGAATCCTTGATCTTCATCAGCAAGCGCTTCAACGCCTCCTCCCTCTCCGCAAGCCACGCTGTGTCATCTGCACACTGCAGGTAACAAGCCTTCTCCTCCGATCCTGACCCCGCATTCTTCCCCGGAGAAGCCAGCTTCTCCGATGATTTGCTCAGCATGTCAATGGACCAAGTGTGGTGAGAGGATCCAAGCCGGACACACACCTTTCCTGAGTTTAAACCAACCAGTATCCCCTCGTTCTGTCAGCACCACGGAAAGTACAGGTTGGCTTCTTGACGTCAGTGAGTGCCATGAAATGTTCTGGAACGCCCATTCTTCTCAAGTTGTGCACAGTTTACTAGGGGCCTTTGCGTAATCCCTGAAACACAAAGAAACAGCTTTCTGGTCTTCTCGAGCCAAGATCCGCCTGACCTCAGCAACACCCTCCCTTGTCCCACATCCTCTTCTGCATCCTGGCGACCATCTGTCCATGGGCTGCTGGCCCCGCTGTTGGATGGTCTGAGGTAAAACTTTACTTGTGCGAGGTCCATGATGTCATTCTATCAGTTGAGCATTCTCGTGGGTCACCTTTCACCGGATCAGCCAAATTTCCCGGCGCAGAGGAGAGCATGCTTCCAGGGCGTCTTCAGCTGTCTGAAACATTTCCTGGGTGTCCTGTCCATTAGGAAGTGCCCGTAGGACAGGGTACACCCGCCCCTGTGGGCTGCTGAGAGTGTGGTTCTGGATCGGGGTGGACAGTCTCAGCTTCCTATGTCAGAGAAGCTGGCGGTTTTCACCTGCAGCCCAGGGCATGTCATGCACGTGATGCACGTGCAGGAAGAATTACCAGGGGGTCTGCAGTCAATGCAAACAGAGTGCTTGGAACCCTGAGGCTCTGGCCCTTCAGTTCTTTCTTCCAGCGACTGGGATGTGTGCGTGATGGCCAGAGCAGGAGCAGCTATCTTAGCCGTGCTAGATGGACTCCGGCCCCCTGGACAGCCTTGTTAGATCATTCTGATTCCATAGATGGTTCTGATGACTGGTGGATGAGCCTCTAAAGACTTTTGACTCTATTTAGTCTTCCAACGAACTCACACACACACACACACACACATACACACACACACACACGCATGCACGCACACACACACACACCACTCTGCTTGGTTGGTTGTTGGGTTTTGTTACCTCCGAGAGTATTCTGCTTCTCATGACAAGCCCCCCCCACCCCCCAGCCCCCATGCATACATCGGAGTCACCAGCCTAGCTTAGAGGGCTCTTCCAAGGCCCCCAGCTTCCTGAAGTAGATCGCCAGGCCCGCCTTAGGAGACACCTCGGGAGAGGTTTGAACTGCCAACCTTCTGTGTCTTGGGCTGAAGCACTTGCACCACTAGAGGCTCCACGGCTTTGCTTCCAGTGCTATTACTGGGAAGTACCCGTTTCCCACAGAGGGAGTCCTGGTGGTGCAGTGGTTAACCCAGAAGTCGGCGGTTCACACCCACCAGCTGCTCTGCAGGAGAAAGCTGAGGCGGCCTGTTCCTGTGAAGACAGACAGCTCTAGAAGCCCCTGGGGCTGATCTACTCCACCCTCGAGGGGCTCTGGGGATCAGAACTGTCTCAGCAGCCACGGGGCTGGCAGGCTTTGAATTCTCACACGCCCACTTCCTCGGGTTGGGCTGTGATCAGCCAGGTCCCAGGTTCAAAACCACCGGCTGCCCTACGGGTGAAAGCTGGGGCCTTCCACTCCTGTGACGAGTGAGCATCTCAGAGCCTCCCAGGAGTCACTCTGCCCCACCCAGTGGCTTGCTGGGAGTCAGTGAGTTTGGGTTTGTTATCCGCGCTAGAAGATAAACATCCAGAATCCTCTCCTAGCCACTTCCCGTATAGCTTTGCAGATCCTGAGGGAGGGCTGCATTTCTTCCGGCTGCTGTTTCTGATCAACCCTCCTTTGTACCTCTTTTCGTACCCCAACCCCCCAACCCGGAAGGAAAGAAAGAGGCCATTAGAAACCCATGCAATCATCCATGTGTATCTGAACCAGCCGCATGCAGGTAGCAGTGGTGACCGCCGTCTGTCTGTCTGTTGCTGAGCTGGGCAGAGAGAAGGTCTGGAAAGCTAGCCTGTGATGTCCCTCCACCCACCCCCTGACTCCTCATCATCCCCAAACCTTCCCATCCAGGGGACTACCCCACCCCACCCCCATCCTGCTGGGCCACCTCCAGAGGAGAAGCATCTGCCAGCCCCAAGGAGACTGCCTGTCCCCCTCCGCTTGGAAATCTGAGCTGCTCTCTTTGGATGCAGTTGGCAGGTCTTTGGACCGCCTCCCACTGGCAGGTCTGCGGAGGTAGATGTGGGTGTGTTCGTCTGCGTAGACGGGAGAAGCCGATTCATAGACACTCGTCTGTAAATAAGAAAGAGCTTTATACACAAGGGCAACCGAACCTTGAGAAAACATCCCAGCCCAGTCCAGATCAAGTCTGTGAGTCCGATGTGAGCCCCGGTGTCCGGTACCCATCTCTGAATTCCTCTTCAGCCTCAGGCAACACATGCGATGATGCCCAATGCAGGACGAGCACAGGCCGGCGGGTGGGAAGTCTTATGGATCCAGTGGGGGTGGAGGCACCTCAGTGCTGGCGGGGGGATCTCCACGTGGCTCCTCCCGCTCCAGGCAGGGGTGTAGCTTCATGTGTCTTGTCTGTGTGAATGTCTCACAGGGAGTGGGTCTGGGCCTCCAGCACCTCCCGATGACGTCATCAAGCAGTGATCTGACTGACAGCTAAACTCCGCACAGTCTCAGCTTATGTAAGGACTATCCGAGGTGTAGGCAGGAGCCGGGACAAGGATGCGGCCAGGCTCCGTGATCCCAGGGGAGAGGGACAGGGGCCCATGCAAGAGGACCCTCGATTGGACACCTTCAGGTTCACCGTGGGAGTCGAGTGAACAAAGGCATTGTAGTCACAGAACGGGACGCTCTAAGGACCAGGTCCCTGGGCAACAACCCAGTGGTCCTTGCTTCTGTGCCCTCGGGGGGCTGAGAATGGTGTTCCTATTGTGAACACTACAGATACAAACGCGCTGCCACGGAATTCGGCGTGATTCGTAGGGACCCTGCAGGACGGGGTGAAGCTGCCCCTGAGGGTGTCCCAGGCTGTCACTCTTGACAGGAGTAGGGAGTCTCCTCTTTCCCCACCCCCTGCCCCACCCCTGAGAGCAACTGGTGTTTTTGACCTGCTGACCGGGAGATTTCCAGCTCCATGCACAACCTACTGGGAGCACAAGTCTGTCAGTTTGGGGCTCGCCGGGGGCTTGTGTGTGCCTGCGCAGCTGGAAGGGAGGCCGTCAGTCTCTCAAAGGTCAGCGGGCCTGGGTGGACAGGCCTGGGGATGGGGTTGCTTCCAGATGAGGACAGACTCAGAAGAAAGGCTTGGCAATCCAGTTCCCAAGGCAGCCCGAGAAGGAGCCCAGGGGTTCCAGACAGTGTGAGGGGCAACCTGGTGGGTGATAGGAGGACACGGTGCCATCTCCTGCTGGCAGGTGAGCCCCCTCGATTGAAAGCCGTTCACAACACCCAGGGCCCCCCACCAGGGACCCCAGCCCGCAGATGATCAGAAGACATGTGACTCATTCACCGCCACCCAGGAAGTCCCAACTCACAGGGACTCATCAGGAGAGGGCAGAACTGCACCTGTGGATTTCTGAGGCCGGAGATCTTTATAGGAGTAGGAAGCATCCTCTTTCTCCTGAGGGGCACCTGGTGGGCTCTAACTGATGAACTCACTGTTGGCAACCCAACCCCATAGGGTCAATCTTGCGGGGCAGAATCGAGTGGCTCCCCGGGGTTTACAAGTCTGCACTCTTACTGGTGCAGACAGCCTCATCTTTTTCTCTCTGGGCAGCTGGTGGATTTGAACCTCAGACCTTGCCATGAGCAGTCCAAGTCCTTAGGCACCACCCTGGCCTCCTGCTGATGGTCACACCATGAGGATAGTGTCAGGGCTTACATAAGCCCCTGTAAAGACTGAATGATTCGAGGTCTGGACTTTCCACTCCTACATCAGAGACCCAGATGAAAAAAAATCATATTCATGTCAATGAGGGGAAGCGTGGAGCAGAGACCCACAGCCCATCTTTTGGCAAGTGGACATCCCCTTACAGAAGGGCCGCAGGGAGGAGACAAGCCAGTCAGGGTGCAGTACAGCAACGATGAAGCAGACAGTTTTCCTCTAGTTCTTGAATGTTTTTCTCCTTCTCTCCCCCCCCACCACTATCATGACCTCAATCCTACCTTACAAGTCTGACTAGACCAGAACATGCACTCTGGTACAGATAAGACCTTGAAACACAGGAAATCCAGGACAGATAAACCCTTCAGGACCAATAATCAGAATAGAGATCCCAGGAGGGAAACCACAGTGATCTATATATGACCCTCTCCCAGGGGGACAGAAAACAGAAAAGGGGGTGAAGGGAGACAGTGGTTAGTGTAAGACATGAAAGAAAACCTTATAAATTCTCAAGGGTTTGTGAGGGAGGGAGGAATATATATATATATATATACATACATATGTATATATATATATATATAGAGAGAGAGAGAGAGAGAGAGACAGACAGACAGACATTGGAGGAGCTGATACCCAGGGCTCAATTAGAAAGCAAATGTTTTCAGAGTGGTGATGGCAACATATGTACAAATGTGCTTGTCATACAATGGATGGATGGATCGTGATAAGAGCTGAGGGAGCCCCCAATAAAATGATTTAAATGAAGGAGGAAAAGAGTTACCACCTTGGAAGCCCACAGGGGCTGCTCTGCCCTGTCCTTTTAGGCTGCCGGTGAGCTGGCATCGACTAAAGACACTGTCATTGTCACCACCCCCAGCCCCCCTGTGCCAGGAACAAACGTGAATGCTAAAAGACAGGCATAAAGTCAGACCAACAGCGCGCAAGGGCAGCTCAGTGCTGCATTCAGGGGAAAGAAAAGCACCAGCTAAAAATAGCCCCGGCCCCAGCATGCCCGAGTGGCTGGCAGCCCCAGGTTCCCACAGCCCTGCACTCCTGGGGCCACCTGCTCCTCAGCAGTCTGTGGGATTCCTGAAAAGCACGGCGGAAGCAGCACTATTTGGAGGCAGTGTGGGGGCGCCCAGGACGTGCCCCTGCCCAGCCTGTGCCCACATGCCCTGGCATGCACTGGAGGCTCAGTGTCTTCCCAGGGAGGTCTTTCATGTCTGCAGAACAGCCTGGGTCACCAGGAGGCCCACCTCGCCATGGCCTGTGGTGCACCCCCCAGGGGGGGCTGCTTCCCCTGCAACTTCCTGGACTCCTGTGTCCTCCCCCTGTGGCCAGGCTCTGTGGCTGTCATTGCACGAGTGGGAGGCACACAGAGCTCTGCTCCTGAGTGACAGTCATGCAGGCTGATAACTCCCTTCCCCCCCAGGAATGGAGACCCAGAGACCTACCCTCCTCCACCCCCCTCAGCTCCCCTTCCCTCCAGATGTGGCTAAGGTCCCCACCCACAGGGACTCTGAAGGGCAGCATGGACCCACCCCTGTGGGTCCCTGAGGCTATAAGTCCTTCCAGGAGCTGATGGCCTCACCTTTGCCCTGCAGAGTGGCTGGTGGTTTAGAACTGCCGAGCTTGTGATGATCAGATGCACTCTACTGCACTGCCAGGGCTGGTCTGGAAGGAGGGCTCATGTTCCCAAGGCCTCTTCTCTACCCTGTTTTAGAGCAAGAAAGACCCCCACCCACCCAATCCAAGCATGGTTCACAGAGACCCCTTTATCCAGACCCAAATGGACAGGAGACAAGACCCCGGACATCAGCAGCCGAGGGTTCCCATCGGTGGGCACGTGAGACTGGATTGCAGGTGGTGGGGAAGGAAGGGGGACCTGGATGGGGCAGAGTCACTCACTGCTGTGGCCGGCCGGACTGCAGAGGCTGGGAGAGGCTGTGGCGGGGAACTTGCACAAATGGAGACTGAAAGGACGGGTTTAGAGGGTGGGTCCTAGGGACCCTGGGCAGCCAGGCCTCCTGGAGGCTGCAGTTAGACTCACGTCCAGCCACAGCCAGCCTGCACCTGCACCAGTCTGCTGAGCTCAGCCCAAACCCTGCACCCAGGCCTCCTGCCACTGGGTCGATTCCGACGCATCGGAATTTTTAAGACAGCTCTTTGGCCAGCGGAAGGAAAGATATCCCTATCCGATCTGTTCCTGAGACAGACGACCCAAGGGAATGTTCAAACTCAGGAAGGCGATCATCGATATCACACGGATAGCACAAGTAAAATTTTGCTGAAACTCAGCCAACAAAGGCTTTAGCAATACATCGCGTCCAGGGAGCTGCCCGAGGCTTGGGCTGGATTCAGCAGAGGAACATGACAGGAGGGAGAGCATTGCTGGTGTCAGCTCCATCTTGGCTGAAGCCAGAGGATACCAGGAACATGTTTATTTGTGCTTCGTTGATGAGGCGAGGACATTGATTTGACTCTGTGGATCATAACAAAATGTAGCTGTCCTTTCAAAGACTCGTTTGTCAAACAGAACAAGGCACACTGCATGGTCTAAAAGGAGAGGCGTGTGTCAGGGTTGCAGACTAGACTGGAGCGTGGACACAGGTATGGATGAGAGATGGGGCCTCAAACACCTGGAGCCCAGGAGCGGGAGTGGGAATTGCAGCACTAGAAGAGTAGAGGGGATGGGGGCGGAGAGGAAGGGGAGCGATACAAAATCCAAATCCAAGATGGAAATCGTGCCACAGCTTCAACTGTGACTGCCAGGAGCCTCTGGATGACAGCGGAAGCCCAAACCCATGTGCAGAATCCACACAGAATGACCCTCCAGTGATAGCCTCTGACCTCAGAGCAGGGCCGTGACACCTGTGGTATCGTGCTCAGTGCCATGGAAAGCAGATTATTAGAGACGCTGTTAGGCTAAAAATGAACACTTTGTCATTGGTTCCCCCTTAGAAAGGGGGAGCCAATTGCAGGGATCTACATATGACCTCCTCTTTGGGGTACAGACAACAGGGAAGTGAGTGAAGGGACACATCAGACAGTGTACGATATGAAAAAGTAATAGCAATTTGTAAATTATTAAGGGTTCATGGGGGAGGGAGGGGAAATAGGGGGAGCTGGTACTGGAGGGAGGATGTTTTGGGAGTGATGATTGCAACAAGTGTGCAAATGTGGACTGCATACAATTGATGTATGTATGAATCATAATGGGAATTGTATGAGCCCCCAATAAAATGATTCATTAAAAAAAGGAGGGGAAAGAGGAGCTTGTACCAAGGGCTCAAGTAGAAAATATTTGGAAATGAAGATGGCAACATGTGTACAAATGTGCTTGATACAAAGGATGTATGAAATGTTATAAGAGCTGTAAGAGCTCCCAGTAAAATCATCGGGGGAAAAAACTATCATAGAGAATATGATTTTTAAACTATTGTACAGAAAAATGTGTGCTTAATAAAAACACTATTACATAGCATTATGCAATCTTTAATTTCATGACAAAATTATTTGTTTGGCAAAAATAAATGAAATTAGAATTTTTAAAAATGAACACTTTGTCATGGGATCTTCCCTTTTGACTAATTTTAAATTTGTCCTGGGTTTTAATATTTTCTGCTTCCATTTTGAGACAGTACCCCTCTATTTCATTTTCTGCTGCTTTTCTTCTGTACCTTTTTCTGGATATGAAATCAGTGTAGGAACCATGACTGCCCAGGTGGTTTCTCAGAGGGTGTGACTGGGAGGGAGAATGGGGGGCTGATGACAAGAAGTACAAGGAAGGAGAAAATGTTCTAAGACAGAGTGTGGCAACAATTGTACAACTCTTCTTCCTATGATAGAACGGCCGAATTAGATGACAGGTTATGACAAGGTGGCCGGCCTCAGCTATACTCACAGCAAGGGTTCAACAGGCAATTGTGCAGCAATAATTATTTGTTATAACAATGATTTAGAGAGAGAGAGAGAGAAAGAGAGAGAGAGAGAGAGAGAGAGAGAGAGAGAGAGAGAGAGAGAAAGGAACAATAGTAGTTACACATATATCCTTTCATGGTACATGCTCACCTCCGCCCCGCTAGATGGTCCACAAGGAGAGAGAGTGGGGGAAGAGACTACATGATGAGGGAGAGTTTCCGGTGCTGAGGGGCAGGAGAGGCAGGAGAGAGAGGCAGGCAGCAGAGACCCTCTAGCCTATGTCCCATCCCTATATACCCTCTGGAGCCAAGCCAGGCCCCCAATTACAGGCAAGGACATATGTCACAGGAAGGGGTTGTGCCATATGCACACGCCATAGGAAAGGGAAGTGTCAGGGTCCCATATGGGGAGATGAGACCCCAGTATCCTGGATGTGGCTAAACAGGTTAGGCTAGACATCATTAACCTCAGCATGTGAATCTGCCCACAGGCTGTAAAGGAAGGGAACCATCATCCTAACAGCAGGGGAGTTAGCTCTGTAGTGAGACAACACAAAAGCCTTCGATAACTGGGAGCTTCAGGGCGAATGGCTAACTTAACTTCCACACCAAATGCTGATAAACAGTTTGCTTAATATTTGGAGTATAATAATTGTGGGAAAGTTCTGTCTTCATCCCACAACAGGTGAATTAGATGCCGATGAAACTATTAACAAGAAGCAATCAGATGATGTGCGACTTCGGGCAAATCAACCACAGAAGACTTTTCTCATCAACGTGGACGTAGAAGCGCTGGATGTCACTGCCAGCTGTACGGTGTGCCCGGCCCACGCCACGGTCTCTTCCGTCACCCCAGTGTTCCTGAGCGCCGGACCATGCACAGAGGGTGCTGAGAGGAAGAGAACCACAGCAGCAGCACCGATGACCAGAGCAGACACATCCGCTCGGAAGGAAACCACAGCCAGCATGCCCCTTAGAGGGGAGCCTGGGGAGACGGAGTGGGGACAGGTCAGCAGACGTGGCCGGTCTCTGGAGAAGGCCACCTTGCTCAGTCACGTCCAGGGTCGGTGCAAAAGAGGAGGACCCTCCGGAAGGTGGGAGGACCCCGTGGTGGCGACAACTTGGCCACAGGTGTGAGGATGGCGCCGGACTGGGCAGAGCTTTGTCCTCTCAGACGTAGGGTCACTGTGGGTCAGCGCTGACCCAATCTGCTTGGAGCAGTCACAAGTTCTGAGTCCCTGAACCCCTTTCCAGTCCTTCTTGTGTTTCCTCCAGCCTCTTCCTGGTGGTGCAGCGGGTTAAGCGCTTGGCTGCTGGCCACCACACGGTCAGAGCCTCAAACCCAGCGGCCACTCTGCGGGAGGAAGAGGAGGCTTTCCTCCAACATAGGACGGGTCTCCTGTGACCTGCCGGGTGGCCGTGAGTTAGAATGGACGGGGTGGCAGTGTGAAACTCGTCTTCCTGAACAGAAGATCCTCTTAAGATGGCATGAATCGACAGGAGGGACCCTTGCACCATGCCAGCCCAGGCCCATCTGCTGGGAATGTCCACTGGGACTGGCAGGGCCCACCAGCCCCGGAGGCCCTTCAGCTCTCCATCAATTTTCTGTCTCCCTCAGATCCTTCAGCCTAGAAAAAGCTGCTTTTCCAAAGCATACCACCCGTGTCCTTACCTCTCCCCACTCCCCCCAGCCCCATCCAGCCCTCGGCCTGTGGAGAAGCCCGGGGAGGGGCCTGCCCGCCCGATCACCGACCCTCAGGCACAGCAAGAGCTGGGCCTCAGCCACCAGTCCCCTGTGGGAGAGCACAGGGAAGAGATGAACAGGAGCCAGGCTCTGGGGGCTGTGATGCAGGGGGTGGGCACCCCTCCTGGAGCAAGTGAATCCACAGCCGTGCCTTTCCTGTGCACGTGACCTTGACTCGGATGACCCACCGAGGGCACAACATCCACACTGGCCGAGATGCCGCTGAAGCCAGCGCACTGGCGCTCCCGGGACCCAGCACCCCTGACTCACACCCCAGTCCAGCCAGGAGGCCCCCGGAACCAAGGGCACACATCAGACGGATGAAAAACGCCAACGTTAAGGCCACCAGGCCAAAATGGAGAGGTGGATCCACGCTCAGAAAACACATAGCTATGGTTTAAAAAAAAAAAAAAAGACGGGCATCGTTCCGTCAGGAATATGGCTTCTCTTCACTTACTGCCTCATGTGTATTCCCAACAACAGTGAGAGTCACAGTCAACAGTGCTGTGTGCGGAGGATCACATGCCCTGACCGTCAGGAGGGGACGCCGAGGTGCCAGCAGGGGAGACGCTGGCTGTGACAGTTAAGGTCACAGCCCCTCAGCCTGGCCAGGCCGTGACTCTCAGGGGTAGTCAGTGATGCAAGGATCTGGGGTCTGACGTGGTCTTCCTCCGTTTCCCTGGGTCTGTGAGGTTGGCCCTGGGGAGGAGTAAGGAGTGGGTCCCCTCTCCAGACATCCAGGCCAGGCACGCCACACTGTTGTCCCGGGTGGGTGCCTCTGATTGATTCAAACACGCAGCACCCCGGTGACAGCATAGACCTGACCCACAGGGCTTCCCAGGCTGCATCTGACGGGCAGAGGTCATCTGGGCTTAGGCTGGCATGTGGGCTCGGACCACTGACCTTTCCCAGTTGACAGCCAAGGGCTTTGCTCTTGTAGAACCAGGCCACTTTGAGTTGCAATTCCACAAAGCCTATTCCAGGAACCCCAGACCAGAAGCTGTGAAGTGCTTGAAGACTCTCTCTCTCTCTCTCTCTCTCACACACACACACACACACCTTCAAAAAGCAGTGAAAAATAATGGAAGTTTACCATAAGCTTTTTCAAGTCTCTCTCCATATCTAGCTCTAGATATAGATATATAGGTATATATGATTTTATACTTATATAAAAAGCAGCAGAATAAAATGTAAACATCAAAGGAGGGAACCAATTGCAGGGATCTACATATGACCTCTCCGGAGTACAGACAGCGGGGAAATGAGTGAAGGGACACATCGGACCGTGTGCAATATGAAAAAGTAATAACAATGTGCAAATTATTAAGAGTTCATGGGGGAGGGAGGGGGAGGGAAAACATGGGGAGCTGGGACTGGGGGCCTAAGTGGAGGGAGGATGTTTCGGGGGTGATGATGGCAAGAGGTGTGCAAGTGCAGTCTGCGTACAAGTGATGCCTGTATTGATCGTGATGGGAGTTGCATGAACCCCCAATAAAATTTATTAATAATGAAAATTAAAATATCAAATACTGATGCCTGCACCCAGTCCGCTGGCCCTTTCCCTGGACTCCTGATGTCGCTACGTTGGCCGGGAGCTGGCGTCAGGACTTGAGGCATCTCCCTGGGTGGTCCTCCTGGGCAGCCATGGTTGAGACCCTCGCACCTAAACCCAAACCCCAAACAAAATAAAAAGCCAACTGCCATCGTGTCAGTTCTGAATCGGGGCAGCCCTGTCGGACAGGATAGAAACGGTCCCTGTGGGTTTTCTGGGACCGTGACCCTTTCTGGGAGTGGAAAACCCCGTCTTTCTCTTGGGGGGGGGGTACAGCTGGTGTTCTAGAACCGCTGATCTCACAGAGAGCAGCCTCACTGGCAACTGCGGCACCCCCAGGGCCCCCACCGTGCTGTGGCTGCGAGGTCCCACCAGTCGGTTCTCACCCAGGGCGACCCTGAGCCCAACAGAAGAGAACACGCCCGGCTGCTCCTCTGCTTGACCACGCATCATGCCCGTGCTGTTGACACGCTGTCACACAGACTCCTGCTTCCATGGCCCCATGTGACAAGGGACAGGCACCCTGGGGTCTTCTCTAGGCCGCCCCGTCATCTTTACAGCAGAGACGGCCAGGCCTTTCTCCCTTGGACCCATTGGGTGTCTTCAAACCTCCAGCCTTCGAGTTTGCTCCCAAGCGGAAGCACTGAACCATTGGGGCCCTTGCAGGGCCTCCCTGTCTCCTCAGCAGGTGCCTGTGGGGGCGAACGGAAAGCCCAGCAGGCGGCCCCTGCTCAGCGTGGCCGCAGCTCCACGTGCTCGGCCGGCCGCACTCTTCCTGCTGTCAGCCAACGCACCCCGTGGCTTCTCCCGGGATCCTAGTGTGAGTGTCTTTGGGAGGCATAATTGGATTTCGAGTTCTCGTCGCCCTTTCTAAGACAAAAACAAAAGAGCTCTCAGTATATTATGCTCACTATGCCAAAAATATTTTGTTAGCGCTGCATTTTAAACAAGGGAGGCAGGAAAAAGAAAGAACAGACCGCTCATTTAAAAAAAAAAAAACTCCTCAAATGGCAGAGACGGCAGTGAGCACACACCAGAATGGCAGGCGTGGACGGGGTCCAGATTCAGTTTACAGAACCAAGAATCACACTGGCTGGAAACAGAAGGCAGGGAGCAACAGGCCCCCGAAGCCAACCCTGCCTAGCAGAAGCCCTGTCTCTGTCTGGACCTGGAAACTTCCAAGAGGTTCCCTTTCCTCAAGGAGGATAGAGAAGGAAACAGACGCCCTCCCTGTGTCCCACCGTAGGCTAAAGTACTTTATACCTGTGGCCCTAATTTGACCGTCCCGAGCCTTATGGGAGAACTCTGAGACATTTGGTTTAGTTCTGGGGCAAACACAGACTTGGGCATATAGAATAAATGGTCCCTAAGCGCACAGGCACGCCAGGGCAGAGGTGGGACATAAAGCCAACAGGGCCTGGGTGGAAGCCTGTTCTCTGGGGTCTCAGTTCCTGTCTGGGTATCGGTGACGGGTCTGATGCAGCCAGCTGCTGCACAGCCAGACGGTGGGACGGATCTGAGGATGGGCATCCTGCCAGGCTTGTGAGCAGTGGGGTCTGAGCCTGCCATGCCGAGGAGCGACGTCCTGATGCCGGCCCCCAAGTACACGGCTGTGGAACCACCATGCCGAGCCCACACCGCCACCAGAGAACAGAACTGTGGGGCCTCGCTTCTACCAATGGTCTGGACTGGCAAAGGCACAGAGACAGACGTTGATCCTGGGTTACCGGGACGTGTCCCAATCTCTTAGGGCTGCTGGTGGCCTTGGGGGTGACCAGCTGGACAGCAAATTGGAAGGCCAGCGATTTGACCTCATGATGTCACCACAACCTGGCATGACTTCCCCCTCCCCCCCTGTGCCTCCCAATTCTGTTCCTCCTGCATTAGAACCTTTCCGACTGTGTCCTGGAAGTCAGAGCTGCCCTTTGGATGGGAAATCACGGATTAGTCTACGCCGTGCATATCTTCTTGCTGTGGGGTCATTCCCTATGGCCCCATCAATTGTTGGGTCAGAAATGGATCCAGGGAGGTGAGCCCAGTTCCAGATCCGAAAGGTGATCCAAAACCATTGTCTCACATGTTTCAACAGCCCCTATCTGACCAGTGAGCCTAATCTATTTTTATGTTTATTTTTATGTTTATGTTCACATGTGATCTCTTCCGAGTAGTTGATAGGGATGGCTGGACATCATCTGGATCTTCCGGTCTCAGACTGATGTCTGTGTGGCCCATTCGGATTGGGAGAGACCAATAGTTGTGTCTTAGATGGCTGCCCATGAGCTCTTAAGATCCCAGGCCCCTCTCACCAACGTAGGACGTGGTGGACATCACCTTTGCAGACATTGTCGTGCCCACTAACCTGAGCGTCCCTGGAGAACAGTCAGCCACATGGATCTTTGTACTCTTCCTGTGTAGACCTGAGATCACGCACTCAGTAAGTGTGTAGGCCCAGAGAGCCCTTGTCCCAAGGGGAATGATGACCAAGGCACTAAAGAATTTGCAAGGCAAACCACGCCCAGCCCTCCTCTCTTCCAAGTGTGTGATTACCGGATGGGAGAAGCAGGACCCTTATGAACCTATGATAAAGACCAACCAAACAAAGTCCTTGTCTGATCCACAAAAGGACCTTCCCTGCTCCCCGTCTTCTTTTGCACAGAGGACAAGTCTGTCATGACCAAGTGATCATTTCTGGGGAACAAGGGACGGAAGCCCTCATCTCCTTCTGGATCCATGGCCCACAAGCAAAGCATCGGCCACAAAACTGCAGAAGAAACCGGAGTTCCCTCCCAGTGTGACCCTGCCTTGCAAGACGTGGACACGAGAAACTCCATCCTGAAAGAAAACGGGAGCATCATCCCAGGCCCAGCCTGGATGTGGAGCCACTGCCAAGAACAGACAGATGGTCGAAGAGCCCCCACAGACAGTCTGGGGAACCCCGGTAAGACTTGGCCAAACGCCGGGGAATTTCCCAAATGACGTCAAACGGCCAGCTGAACTGCTCGTATAAACCCGAGTCGAGACACTGACTTTAGAGAGCTCAGGACCAAGGAGACGTCACCTCCTGCTCTCTGCAGCTCTCCCCGGGGACAGTCCACCGATGAAGGCAATGCTTATGGGGACGGTGAGGGTGGCCTTATGCTGTATAGTGTGTTGCCCTCGTACTCTTGATATCTGCCCTGATGTTCTTACATGTACTAACTGAGTTAACGTTCAGATTGTTAGAGCGCTTGATGTGTGATTGCAGTAAATAAACCACCAAGCATTCAAAAATGTCAAAGAGCGCTAAGTAATTATTGATGGTGACGCTCGTGACATGGGGGGAGAGGGAGATCTCAGACTCCTCTTGTGGAAACTGGGTGCAATGGTACCCCCAGATTTCACACCTCTTTCAAACGGCTCCCCGGGTTATCCATCTGAAACAACCCTTTATTGTGGTCTTAAGTGCATCGTGCGCCTGCGGAGATAGGGGAAGACTGAGGATCCATTCTGCTTCTCCTGGACGCCAGATGCCCGTGTCAATGGAGCTGGGCTAACTCACCCAGGCTGTTTTCCCTTCAGTTTGGTCGTGAGCCTTGAGGACACTGGTCTTCAGAGTCACCTGTGAGTCAAACAATGACCAGGCAAGTGCACTCACTCACTCACTCACTCATCACCATCGAATCAATCCCGACTCTCATAGGGCAGAGCAGAACTCCCC
>PVJH01019802.1:0-42784 GCA_004026705.1 Nesogale talazaci
TGTATGTTTCATCGTTGCTACACTGCACCCTGACGGACTCGTCTCCTCCCTGAAAACCTTTTGTAAGGGGATGTCCAATTGTCTACAGATGGGTTTTGGGTCCCCAATCTGCACTCCCCCGCATTCACAATGATATGAATTATTGTTCTTTGATGCCTGTTACCTGATCCCATTGACTTCTCCTGATCACACAGGCTGGTGTGCTTCCATGTGGGCTTTGTTGCTTCTCAGCTAGATGGCCGCTAGCTAATCTTCAAGGCTTCAAGATCCCAGACATTATTTCTTTTTTTTTTTTTTTGGGGGGGGGAGGTGGGGGGAATCATTGCCCTCTGGTGGTGGGAGTAGGAGGCCCACAGACATTATTTCTTTTGATAGCCAGGCACCATCAGCTTTCTTCACCACATTTACTTATGCACCCATTTGTCTTCAGCAACCATGTCCAGAAGGTGAGGATCGTGGAATACCAGTTTAATAGAACAAAGTGTTCTTGCACTGAGGGAGTACTTGAGTAGAGGCCCAATAGGGCTTCAAAGATTTTGTGGAAAAAAAAATTTTAACTTTATTGTGAATTTGGGTGAAGTATATAGAATAGATAAGGTTTCTAAACAACTACTCATATATCTTATTTGATCTTGTTGGTGGCAGTTCCCATATGTAACATCACTTATCCCACTTCGTCCCTGTATTTCCCGTTTTTATTCCCCCTTTCCCAACCCTCTGAACTTTGTTTTTAGGGAAATACTTCTCTTTTTTTTTTTAATAGTCTCTTTCTCAAAGGAGCACGATGTCCTCCACAGGGAGTGGTCCCTCTGCTGGCATGTGCAAGCCAAGCCAGACAAAGTCTCACCATGCTGGCTTCTAAGGAACAGCCTGGCTGGACTTCCTCCAAGACAGCGCCTCGATGACCAAAGTCATGGCTGAATGCTCAAAGCTCTCCAGAGTCACTTAACTTCACTGACCTTGGCACTATTTGTGCTTCTGGCAGTTCAGCGCCAACATCCTTCACCGGCACTGTAATTCAAGTGCCTGGTCGTTTGGGTTATCCTTTTTCTCTGCCCAACTTTCGCATGGAAACGAGACAATTGAAAAGACCGGAAGTGGGTCTGGAAGGGTACCCTTGGGTCAGCAAGATGGCATCTGCTTTTTTTTTTTTTTTAAGATTTTAAAGAGATCTTTGCAGTTGATTTGCCCAATGCAATACATAGCTTGGTTGGCATTGATTGTTGAAGTAAAAATTAAATCCTTAAAAGACTTAAATATTTTCCCCAGGTATAATGATGCTGCATTGATACAATGACCTTCTTACATTTCCTTCAAAATTGAAGGTGAGGGAGAAAATTGTTTTTCTACTACTTCATGGTTCCAATTATTTGACAGTGACATCTGCTGGTAGTTAAGCCCACCATGTTGTTTTCACTGCTTTTATTGCTAATCATCTCAAAACCGCATACTGTACCTTATTAGGCTTCCATTGGTCAGTATTTTATTTTTCTTTTGATATTTTCTTTCCTGTTAACCTAACTTTTTGCTAGTTTTGAATACATGCCCTAGTAGAGACAGGCTGCCCAGATTCAACTTTCCACGACACTATTTCCTAACTTTGTGAGCTCAACACCTGTTATGTAAGCCCTCCAAGTCTGTTTTCTCAATTATAATCGGGGCCAATAATAGGATTTACTTTATAAAACTCGTGTGAAATAAGTTAATCCTAGTATATGGATGGTTTATTATAATATATGTAAGAGCCCTCAATAAAAAGATGTATTTAATTTTTAAAAAAAGGTAATCCCTGGGTGGAGAGAAAGTGGGGTGGAGAGACGGAACCAACTGCAAGGATAAACACATAAGCTCCTATTTGAAGGACGGGTATCAAAGGAATGGGTTGGGGGGGAGGTTGGATAGTGTAAGACGTGACGGAAAAATAATAATTTATAAAGTATTGAGGGTTGGTGGGGAGGGGAGAGCAGGGAAGAGGGGGAAAGAATGGGAAAGCCGATAGGAAGGGTTCAAGGGGAAAGGCGGATGTTTGGAGAAGGATAACAGCAGTGCACATGTGAAGGTGTTTGGCACAGTATATTTATGTATTGTGAAAAACAATGTATGAGCCCCCAATAAAATGATTTTTAATTAAAAAAAGAAAATTCTGGCCACGGCGCCCGGGGAAAAGAAAAAAAAAATTCTAATGATATAAAGAACATTGTAAAGATTAGCTATGACTAATATTAATTGGGAAAGCAAAAATAAAGAGGTCAGAAATGAAAGTGCATTTTGAGGGGAAATATAAATATCCTCTCTCCATGACATTGTTTGATAAGGGTGTCTGTGTGCGTGTGTGTGTGTGTGTCAGAGAGGAAACATCATGTCACAGGGAAAACCGAAACTTTGGGGCCAGGCTGTGGCGCCCCCTCTGACTCAACCAGGAGACACTCCTGGAGGTCAACGAACAGACCTTGAACTATTTTCATGTTTCTATATTATTATTATTTTATATATATATATATATATATATATAAAAAGAAAGTAGAAGGTATCACTACTCCCATTCCTGTTCCCGTGTGTTTCCGTGTGTCCTGGGCTCTTATCGCTTATCTGTACCTGTGCACACGCTGTGGTCTGGTCTGCAATGAAAGGCAGTGCTGGAGGAGTAGGGGAAGGTGAGGAGAGAGGATTGAAAGGAGGAACCAGTCTCAGTGACAGCATAGATGGACATTGTGAGGGATCTAGTTCACTGCTGCTGGATGGGGCTCCTGCACCGGCCTCCTAACTTACTACCTGCTGACCCCAGGAGCCATCAACAGACTACTGACCTTGAACTCAGTGGACTCTGCAAACACCACCCTGTGGTCTTCCTGTTTCCTGGTTCATTATCCCCCTCAGCTATATGGGTCAGGTGAGGTCTCAAATTTACTATCTAACCCATACAGCTGGACTGGACTGGATTTACCAGTCTATAACTGTAAAAGCCATTTCTTTTTTTTTCTTTTTTTTTTTTGGCATCACTGCCCTCTGGTGGTCGTGGGAGCTACCCAGCACTGCCCCTGAGAGCCGCCGCTGGATTTGAACCGCCAAGCCCGCAGGCTGCAGTCCTGCACTCAACACTTGCGCCACCGGGGCTCAGCCCGAGCCATTTCTTGATATAAATCTCTTTCTATATCCATACACATACAAATGCCACTGTTTTTGCTTTCCTAGACTATCCAGCCCAACACAGAGGGCCAATGTCCTCCTTTCTTTGGCCACTTGCCTCTACCAGGAAGCTTGACTTGTTCAACACCCCAGGAGAGATAAGGGCCCCATGTCATTTGGATCAGGTGGGGGCAGTGGTGCGACAAATATGCATCAAGGAGTGCGGGGAAACTGGTGATCACAACAGGGCTGAAATTATCTTAAGAAGTCTAAGTTTGGAGAAATGTTAAGTCCAAAAACCAAAGACAGAATGTCAGGGAGAGGACCAAGGGGGCAAATGCCAATGTAGAAAGCATGTAACATTTCCATTCTTGGGTCCGGAGGTAAAAATCAAAGTTGTGTTTCTCATCCAAAGTCCTAGCTATTTCATCAGCCCCTACCAATGACACTGTCTCATCCCAAAGATTTAGAAGAGGACTCCACATACCTGACCCAACCCATGGCATTTTAATTGCCTCACATATATGCAATAGCTCGATAATAAGATCAAAGAAGAACTGACACCTTTGAATTGTGGTGTTGCTGAAAAACATTAATAGCCATGGATTCCCAGAAGAAAGGACAAATGAATCTTGGAAGAATTACAAGCCCAATGCTCCTCAGAACTGAGGATGGTAAGACTTTGTCTCATATACTTTAGACATGTTATCAGAAGGGACCAGTGCCTTGAGAAGGACAGCATGCTCATTAAAGTAGAGGGTCAGAGAAATGGAGAAGGACCCCCAACAAGCTGGATTGACACAGGGACTGCAACAGAGGGCTCAAACACAGCAAAGTTTGCGAAGAAAGAATAGGACCAGCCAGTGTTTCATCCTGTTCTTTATAGAAACTGACTCAAGAGCACTTCACCACCACCACCACCACCACCACCTCCACCACCACCACCATCACATACCTGGGTAATAGCTGTAGTCATGAATTAGATCCTTATTCTATACCACCTACAGAGCACTCTTCTTTACTTCTGTAAAGCTTGTAAAATAAATTTCAGTCATCTCATTTTTCAATATGAAAAATCAAGGCATCCAGCAGCAGCACTCCAGGAGCAAAGCTGGGATTCCTACTCCCACCAGGGGAGTGATGCCAAAAAAGAAAAAAGAAGAAAAACCAAGGCTCAGACAGTGCTTAAAATGTAGAAGCGAATCACTTCCTGCAGCTGTTTCCTCCGCTGAGGGCTCGTGCTGACTTTTGACAGCCCGTCTTCGTCTTCGGACTGCGAAGGGGCTCGGTGAGCGGCAGGCAGGGCGTAAATTGTGCAGGATAGCCACGGAGCAGAGCCTGCCCGGCGCGTCCCGGGGTTCCGATCTGAAGACTTCTCAGTGTGCACTGGATTATGCCCAAGGCGTGCCAACCTAATGATCCTCTTGCAACACCCCGGCCTTCCTACACCTGAGCGACCCTCATGGCCTCTTCCTAGGCCAGTGGCCACCAGGTCGACAGGGACCTCGCCGCTTCGGCCCCAGAAGAGTTTGGGCAGGAGGCGCCCTTGCCTCTGCCGGGGAAGAAGAGTTTCGGAAGGGAGGGGATCCAGACTCTGCCCTGGAGGAGCTCTGTAAGCCCCTGTACTGCAAGCTCTGCAAGGTCACCTTGAACTCCGCGCAGCAAGCCCAGGCTCATTAGCCAGGGTAAAAATCATGGTGAGAAACTCCGGAATTACTATGCAGCCAATAGGTGTCCACCTCCTGCCAGAATGAGCAGTGCGGTGCAGTCTTCGGCCCCTCCAGTTGTCTCAGTCTCTCCACAGGCACTCCTTGGAGGTGGGTCAACGAAGAGCCCCGAAAGAGGGAAATGAATATAAGATGATGTGTAATAGGAGGCATACGTATACAGTACAGAACAATCCCGGTCTGTACTTCAATCCCCGCTCACGGCAGAGAATTCCACGTGATCTGGCCATGTGCGTTACCCCCAGCGGCCAGTCTTACTGCTCCACGTGTAATGTTGGGGCTGGCGAAGAGATGGAATTCCGGCAGCATTTGGAGAGCAAACAGCACAAAAGCCAGGGGTCTGAAGAGCGGTACAGGAATGCGACGGAGAACCTGGGCTACGGAGTCTAGTGATCGTCAGCCTCTGCTCCAGCAGCTCCACCTGCCTTCTGTCAACCTGCCTTGCTTTGTGGTCCTTTTGATAAGCGTGCATCCCTCTGCTTCCCAAGAATTTGTGCAGCCTGCAGTGGTACCGCAAGATGTCAAAAGTGGGGGGAGGAAAAGAATGTGCTTCCTAGGTCAGGATGCTTCTCCAGCACCTTTGAGTTGAGCTCTTCCTCAGCATGTGACCTAACTGTTTATCCTTGACCAAGTTCTGGGGTAGCCGGCCACGTAGAGCTATAAGGATAGAGAAGTTTCATCTTCCGAACTGTATTTAGATTTATGTTTTCAGGTAATGACCTTTGTTGGGTTTTTACTCCGTGGGATGGTGGAGCTGCGAAAGCAGAGGTTTGCGTGTCTCAGGGCTCCTGGAATCTCCTGGTCTTGGCGCGTCCTTTGGAGGACCGACTGCTTGCTGTAAGGTCATTCGAGTCTTTCCCCGGGGGAAGCCCCCCTTTCCCTGTGTTCTCAGCTATGGAGATGCGGCTCTTCTGGAACCAAACACTCTTCGTGTGTGTTTGCTTCCAAGAAGTTCAGCTTCATTTCCGGGTGTGGATTTCACACATTTAAACACAACCATTTCCCCCCTTCCTTTTTTTTTTTTTTTTTTTTGCCCCCTCCTCACTTGATGAAATCAGCTGGTCTAGTGAACTTATTTTCATGCCACAGCCATGCTGTGGATTTTCCACCCTCCCACTTTATCTAATGAGTGTAAAATGGATTTGATTTTTTTTAAGCATCTACTCTCTGTCTGGTGTTTGGAAATGTTCAGATGCATTTGATTGTTTTACCGAAAGTGGTTTCTTTGTAACTGGTGACATGCTCATTCTGTAGGATGGGCTTCACTGTCAGTTCAGATCTCCTTTTGATACTTCACTTTGGCAGATTTTTATGGTAAGATGAACCTTATATTTAAAAGCCACACAGTGGCTATTCTGAAAATACAACTGCTACTATGGGATTTGAAGATTTCCAACAATCAAATTTCAGTATCGTCCTTTCGAGAATAAAAGTATATGAGCTGGAAAAAATGTAGAAGCCATCAAGCCATTCTGATAATTGCCAAATTCAAAGGAGCAAAATATGATGAAAGAATAGTTCAAGGGCTGAGCCCTAGTGGCGTAGTGGTAGTGTGCAGGACTGCAGCCCACAGGGTTGGCTGTTCAAATCCAGCAGCAGCTCTCCAGGAGCAAGACTGGGCTTCCTACTCCCACCAGGGCAGTGATTTCCGCCCCCCCCCCCAAAAAAAAGAGAGAACAGTTCTTTGATCTTTCCTATCCTTCAAAGATGTTTGAACCAATTTTTTTCTCTGATACTTTATTTTCAAAGTATTTTAACAGTTTTATTAGCACTTCATCCACATTCCATGCAATTCAATAATTCAGTCATATCAAGAAGAGTTGTATAATTATCAAAACATTCCATTAAAGAACATTTGTATCTTCCTTGTACTCATTGTTATTCATGTGATTTTTCTAATTGTGGCAAAAATAAGCATAACAAAACCTTTTTGAGTTCCATAATTTCTACATGCATAAGTCAGTGTCGTTGATTAAACTCTTGTTGTACAAGCATTATCGATTTCCTTTCCCAAATTATTCCACCACCAGTAACATAAACTCAATGCCTCTTAAGCAACAACTCTTTCTTCTTCACCCATGGTAACCTTTGGTCGAGTTTGGTTTCTTTCTTTTTCAGCACATAACATACACTGCCATAGTTAAATCACTTTTAATAATCATCTCAGTCAGTTCTGGTGCTCCCTCCCACATTCATTGTTTACTTCCTAAATCTCATCCCCCTGTCCACTCCCACCCCCGCCTCTACATCCCTGATAAACCACTGAGTCAGTTAATATCCCTATACACTTACTCCCTCTGTGCGTCACAAACTGGGAAACCAACAGAAACAAGAAAAAAACAAAATGTCAAGAAGAAAATGAAATAATATGAAGATAAAAATAAAGACTTACGGAGGCAGTGGGGAGGGGGGAAGGCCACCAAAAAATATTGTAAAAGTCAGAGAAGATATTTCTGTCATGGAACAAGTGAGAAAGAAAAACAAGCCTCAAGGTTGGGTTGGAAGGGAGGTCAGGTGACCAAGTATCCTATTAAACCATGGATCAATCCACTATAATCAGGTTTACAATCCACTCAGACAGTAAAACCACAGAATCAATTTCAAATAGCCTTTTAAACTGTTGGAAGGGTGTTGGTTTTAGTTTTATTTGGGCGTAAAATATATTGTCCTCTTATGTCAGGCAAACTGCTAAACACTTCATATTCACTATCTCCTTGAATTCTTAAAGCAACATTGAAAGATTAGGTACATCCACCAGGACTGTGTTAGCAAGTGACCGGAACCCCAAATAACCTTGGTAAGGGAGATAGATGTTTTATTTCCCCCAAACAGGCAAAGTCTCAAGGTGATGTCCAGAGCAGCTACGCAGTTCTATCATCACAAGTGTCTTTCACTGTCTTTTTTGGGGGGGTGCTCACGACAACTGTTTGCATTCCATCCATCATGTGCACATCCTAGTCACCAGGAAGAAGGGCAAGACACCCCCCCACCCCACAAAAAAAATTGACGTGCTTTTGTTGTAAGCAGCAAGGTGGCCCGGTGGAATAGTGGTGAAGCCTTGGGCTGGGAACTGCAAGGCCATTAGTTTCTCCCTGGGGAAGGGGGGGGGCATCCTACCTGTCTTATGGGATGGCTGTGAGTCAGCATCAACTGGCCGACTGGCAGTGGGTTTTGTTGTAAATGGCATGGGAGGGGCAGAGGAGGGGGGCCTCTCGGACCTACTCTGGCTTCCCTATTGAAATGATGGGCAGACATGCATTCTCCCTCCAGCCTGCTTTACCCTAGTCTAACACCACTGCTCCCCAGCCCATGACCATCTACTATTGCACTGGGTTTGGATGTGGGATAGGACCAATGGTAGGGTTAGGTTAGCAGGTCAGGGTTAAGATTTGGATTACAGTTACCATTAGAAGTAGCATTGGGGATAGGAATCAGGTTAGTTTAGGGTTGGGTTTGGGTTTAGATTTAGACTTGAATTGGGTTATAGTTAGAGATAGGGTTATAGATAGGGTTAGGGTTGACTTTTGTTTGAGAGTTACGTTTAGGGTTGGATATGAGTGAGGGTTAGGGTTATGCTTATGGATATCATTATAGGAAAGCTTGGAGGTGAGGCTTGGGTTTGGCATAGCCTTACAGCTAGGTTTAAGTTTCGGGTTAGCACTGTCAGTATTAGACTTCGGGAGAGGGTCAGGATTGAGGTGAGCAGGTTTAGGTTTAGGCTTATGATTTGGGCTTGAAAGGCAGGTATATGCTTATGGACTCAATAGCAGAGAGCAGTTTGGTTTGGGGTATGGATAAGGTTAGGGGTACTCATTTTCTTTTTTATATCTTCTGTTGGGGACTACACATCAGATTATCAACTTTATACTCCAGAGTCTAAGTTATTATTCACTCTCCCCACCCCCCACAAGCTCCCTCCTCCCTGGCCCCTTGATTTCCCTTACCTTTCTGTGGATTACTTTCTTGGACTACATTCAGGTCAATACTCCTGAACCACCCCGTCCATTGCCCCATTCCCCTTCCTATTCCTATTCCTCCGTGCGTTGACAAATCCCAAAGTCTGCAACCTTTGGTATTAAATTCTTCATTTTGGTGATTTCCTCCCTTATGTTACAGGGCTTCATATGAAATTTGTCCTTTTGTGGTATGCTAATATCGTTCACTATAGTGTTCTCCAAGTCAACTGATCCTTGGTGCTTTCATCATTTCTCCTTAGCGATGCCTATTATTCCACTGTGCGTTTGTACCTAAGCTTCTTTATCCATCCTCCTCCTGAAGGGCATTTAGGCTGTTTCTATCATCTTGCTTTTGTGAATGGAAGTATGATGAGCCTAAGCATACACATGTCTCTGTGTTTTGCCTCTCTTTTGCATGCCATTGGTCAGTAATGGATAGTTGATGCTGTGGTAGAGGGAGTAAGGGTTCAAATCAAAGAATTAGAATGATTTCAAGGCAATTAACATGAGCTCAAAGTTCTCCCAATAATAATGTCAGTCACTCCATGACCATCCAAGGTGCTCCTTTAAGAGAGGAAAACCAAATGGAAGTGATTGTGCACGCCACTGTATACAATCCACAGCCCACTTTTTAATGCTCTAACCTATCATCTGGATATACCCATGGTAATGTGTCCAGCATGTGAATTTCACACAACCTATGTGGAGCCGATAACAAAGAGAAAACTAGGTACCATGCTCTCCTCTCACCCCCACTCCTCCCTTTTTTCAAGTGAAAATCTTCCTACGAGGTGGAGGAGATGGTTTACAACTGCTCCCATCACTTGGACTTTTCCCCAAGCCCCAAGAACTGCGATGGAAATCATCTTGTTTTAGAATGAGAAAATAAGTTTTATTGATAGATGTAGATGCTGATAACCAACAATTTCCTAGGGAGAAAAAAGACAAGAAACATGTCCTATCTTTAAAGATCAAAACTAAGTCCTTGAAAGTAGATTAAAGCACTGGCATCTGGTCAAGCAAGTGTTGAACATCTTAATCTCTTGTTCTGGGTCTAAATCACCAGGATTTGATGTGCAGGGAGGCAAAGGACTCTCCTCTTGTGTCTTTGATGATTCACATAAACTACCTGTGATAAACGAAGCATGTTGAACTCGATTGCAGTGCCATCTGGACACCACCTTGATGTAGTTGCGGGCTTTGCGCCACTCTTTCTTATTGTTGTCATTTTCTTCATCTCGTTTGATAAACCTGAAAAGTCGCTTCTTTTTGTTCCAGTGTGTGATGCCACAGCCTCTTAAGATCCTAGAACTCAATTTGCTCAGGGTGGAATGAGCAGGAGGCTTGGGCTTGGCACTGGTATCTATTCTTTTCAGGACAGTGTCGGCTAAAGAATGGAGAGGCTCCACAGCATCGATCATTACGTTTTTAAGAGCTGAAACCAGAAAGGAGGTCAGGTGAGATGCTGGTTTCCCAAAAATTTATAGCCCAAACCCCATTATTTTTCTTTTCACATGCCAGGTCTTTCTTGCATAACTTAGAATAAAGTATCGCTGTAACAGTAAGAGCTGATTTGTTATGGGAAAAAAAAAGAAATACATTTTTTTTTAAAAAAGCCCTTAAAATCCCACCCTCAAGGCTCACATTTATAACAATGTGGCATCTATCTTTGATAGATGCACACACACACACACACACTGGTATGGCTACAATTTTTTTCCTTTTTCATGAATGACAATCTGACATATTTTGTGGGGGAGCGAAAGATAAAATGGCAATGATGCAAACTCCACATTATCCACAGCCCACCTTTGTAATGCTCTGACCTCTCACCTGAATGTACACCCATGGTGGTGTGACTTTCCTCTAGCATGCATGGAGTGGGGAGGGGAGAGTAAAAAGTTGACACCCTCAGACTATCATTTTCTCTTCCCATAATCTCCCACCACCTATCTTTCCTATCAATCTTTGTAGGCTAGCTAAAGCGACTGGAAGAAAGGGTGAAAGAAAATTTCATCTACACAAGCTATTCAGGAACATTGAAAAAGACAGCAAGCACCCAAGTTCATTCTGTGAAGCCAGCATAACTCACTGATGCCCACACCCAGCAAAGACCACACAAAGATGGGAAATTATAAACCAAGATCCTGCGTGAACATAGATATTAAAATCCTCAACAAAATCCTGCCAATCTATTAAAAAACAATTCATGATGACCAAGTGGGATTCATTCCAGGTATGCAGGGGTGATCCAATATTTGAAAATCAGCACGTGTAATCCACCTCATAAATAAGGCAAGAAATACAAACCCATGATTATATCAATAGATGCCGAAAAGGCATTTGACAATGTTCGACACCCATTTCTGTTTAAAACACTCAACAAAACAGAAATAGAAGGAAAATCCCTGAACACAATGAAAGCCATAAGTGAGAAGCCAACAGTCAACATCGTGCTCAAGGGGGGAAAGCTAGAAACATTCTCACTAAAAACAGGGATCAGGCACGGATGTCCTCACCGCCAGTCTTAGTCAACGCTGTGCTGGAAGGTTTAGCTAGAGCCATCCGACGAGAAGTAATCAGGGATGACAAACAGGCAAAGACGTGAAATTCTTGCCATTCACAAACGGTATGCTCTCGCTGTAGAAAGTCCAAAACTCTTCACAGCCTATAATGGAGGAATTTGCCAAGGAAGCAAGATGCAAAGTTAATAACCTGAAATTAATCAGATTCCTGTGCGCCAGGGAAGAGAGCTATGAGAGACATTAAGAAGTCAATACCGGGCTGAGCCCCGGTGGCGTAGTGGTTGTGCGCGGGACTGCGGCCCACTGGGACGTTGGTTCCATTCCAGCAGTGGGGCTGGGCCTCCTACTCCCACCACCGGAGAGCAGTGAGGCCCCCCCCCCCGAAAAAAAAGAAGTCAATACCATATTTACAATAACCACACAAAAGATCAAATAGCTGGGAATAAACTTTATGAAAGAAATGATAGAGGGCTGAGCCCCGATGGCGTAGTGGTTGTGGCAGGACTGCGGCCCACTAGGATGGAGGTTCAATTCCAGCAGCAGCTCCACAGGAGCAAAGGCTGGGCCTCCTACTCCTACCATCAGAGGACAGTGATGCCCCCCCCCAAAAAAAGAAAGAAATGATAGAACTATACAGAGAAAACTACATAACATTACTACAAGAAACTAAAAAGGCCCCTTATAAATGGAAGAACATCCCATGCTCATGGATAGGCAGGCTTACTTTTGTGAAAATGACAAAATTACCTCAAACAATCTACATGCTGTGCATTACCAATTCAAGAAAATTTCAAAGGGAAGTTCAAGAAGACAAAGCCAAATATTATATATATCAAAATATGCAAAGACTTGGACTTAGAGAACCAAGAGGGAAGAACATGCTCAGCATATCTGAAACTGAAGAAAACTCTAGAAAAAAGAAGCATCAAAAGACAGAAAGAATATAGACAAGAATACCAACAAGAACTAGTTGACAGTCTACCATTTCAGGAGGTAGCATATCATTCCATATTTCAATCATGTTAAGTAGAATTATACAATTGTTACCACAATCAGTTTTGAAGCAAGCTTTTTCTACATGGACTTCTTGACTTCTGAGTCACACAGGTATCTTATTGGGGGAAACTCTCAGTGATCTATTTTGTCCGCTGCTGTGTGGGTTATGTGTTTTGTCATGTGTGTTGTTGGCCCCAAAATAGTCACAGCGTTTTTATCTAGCTAGTAGGACAATAGAGAATTTGGGTTTGGGGTTTTCTTTCCTCCCCGAGCTTGTTGAAACTCCAGGTACTTCTGACTCAGTGTGAAAACGCCCCACAAGGTTAAAGGCTGTGATCCTCAAGGAAAATTAAGACAGCACTTGACCATGTTACTACCAGGGCTCCTCCTTCTTCCTTCCTACTCTTCTCGACTTTCTGCTTTTACACATTGTGTATGAAATGGGAAACATCTTAAAACATAAAGGAATGGAGCAAGTCCTTCACCGGGGTTCCCCGCTCTCCTGTCTACCTCGCCTGGCCCCCTTACGGGTCCCAGATCCCCATCCCCAGGCCCAGACTCACCGTCCTGTAGCATCTTCACATCGTCCTCATGCAGGTCACGAATATTTAGCCTCTTAGCTATTAATCCTAAAGAAAGCACAAATGTTAAGGCCTTCCAGAAATCCTAGACCATTGGCCCATCCCTTGCCCCAGGCTCCGTAGTCCACAAGGAAACTTGAAACCAGTTCTAGCAGGAAATATAGTGTCTCAGAGATGCCCGCAAGCTCTCGAGAGGTCAGTGTCGTTGTGAAAACAAACCCTGAAAGCAGCTCTAACCTGGACAACGTCGTCAGGAGGTGAGGGGTATAGCAAAATCCCAGGATGTTTGACTTGGTGGGATTCCTATCCCAATCAGGAGAGGGGGAAAGGGTGTATGTATTGCCAATGAGCAGGAAGACCTTCAGCCTCACTGCTGATCAAAGCATGATCTGTCGAAACAAAGCAGGACTTTGTTCTCCACCTATCAGCCTCGTAATGATACAAATGTCGGCCGGGGTTGGCATGTGCCTGGTGGAATGTAGACTTGTGCTAGAAATCGAGCAGCAAAAGAGGTCAAAATGACCTTCTGAGAAGGTCATTGGACTGTATGTGAGCAGCAAGAACGCTGTGCACAGGCTTTGGGCCCAGGTATTCTGCTGATGGAAATCTACAGTATGGAATCGATGATGATGGTGTGCAGATTTAACCACCAACCTCCCTATTTATGTAAACAAACATGATAGTCTCCATATTTAAGTATGAAATGATCAAACGGATTACGCTTCCTACATCTGTTCAGACACTAGTCAAACTCTCTGTCCCTCAGTCCTTGCTGACTCATCGTGATCCTACAGGACAGAGTGAAACTGGCCCTGTGTGTTTCTGAGACTGCTTGTGGGAAGGGAAAACCTCCTCTCACCTGTGGAGCAACTGGGGGCTTTGAACTGGTGACCTTGTGGTAACCGTTGCACCACCAGGACTCCTACTAGAGCGGGACTAAATAAGACTGTTTTAATAACTGAGTATGGGGCAGTCATTTTCTTATTTTTGCCTATCAGTCATGCGCTTTTAGACCAGTGATTCTCAACCTGTGGGTCGCAGGAGAGGTCACAGGAGTCACCCAATTCATAACAGTAGCAAAATTACAGTGATGAAGTAGCAATGCAAATAATTTTATGGGGCTGAGCCCCGGTGGTGTAGTGATTGTGTGTGGGACTGCGGCCCACAGGGTTGGCAGTTCAAATCCAGCAGCTTCTCCAGGAGCAAAGCTGGGCTTCCTACTCCCACCAGGGCAGTGATGCCCCCCAAAATAATAATATTTTTTGGTTGGGGGATGTGGGAGCCACCAAAATATGAGGAAATGTATTAAAGGGTCGTGGCATTAGGAAGGTTGAGAACCACTGTTTTAGACTTGTTGTTGTTGTGTTTTTGGGGGGCATCACTGCCCTCTGGTGGTCGTGGGAGCTACCCAGATCTGCTCCTGAGAGCCACCACTGGATTTGAACCGCCAAGCCCGCGGGCCACAGTCCCGCACTCAACCACTTACGCCACCGGGGCTCAGCCCCTGTTTTAGACTTTCTCACCTTTATACATACTGTAATTGGAGTTCAAAACAAAAATATTTCAGCAGGTCCGTGGGCTTCCAGTAGAAGCAATACCATTTCCCCCCATTTCTGATGTGTCTGTTTCTCTTCCCCAGGGCAGAGCCCAGGCTAAGGGGCGGACTCCCCTGACCGCACGTGGGCCTCCCCAAAGCAGCGTCTCAGGCTCTGTCCCAGGACAGTCTGTTGGTTCAAGTCAACGCTGGGACAGGAAGTGAACTGCCTGGTCTTCCTGCAGTCTGGTTTAGCCCTCCAGTGGAAGTGCTTACTAAAGACAGAGGAGTCACGGGGAGGGAGGACCTTACCTAGGTACGTGACAGCAGCGGCCCGAAGGAAGGGCTGAGGGCTATCCAGGAAGGGAATAGCTTGGTACATGAACTCCCCTACAAGTTGTTTTCTGTTGGTGCCCACCTGTGGAGCCAAAAAGGAGTGGTTCTGACCAGGAGAGGTGGACCATTAGAGCTCTATGCGAGGTCTCATTCATGGAGCCAGAATCCCAGGTTGGAGTATTAGACCCAATACCTACTAGCTTCCATTCTCTCATCCACGATCAAGCTTGCCCCACCTCCCTGATGCACTTCTAAGTTTGCAAGAGGATCACGGGTGCAAAGGAACATTGTAAGTTGTAAGGGGCTCTACCTCTATAAGGCATTCATTAGATTAGAATTACTCAATTCTTCCCACGTCATGACTTTCAGACGCTCACCTCATCTATCTAGTGAGAGTCCTACCATTTCATTACTGACCTCCCAAGTTAAGGTATACCAGAACCCGGGTCAAAAAAGAAACCAGACCCATGGCCATAGAGTTTATTCTGATTCGAAGTGACCCTGTGGGACACAGGAGGACACCCTCCAGGGGGTTTATAAGGCTGTTATACATCTTTCAGGGAAGTCAATGATCATATCACTCTTCCACGGAACCATTCAAACTGTCGATCTATCAGTTAGCAGCCACCGGTGCTTAACTAACGCTGTATCACCCAAGCTTCTAAACTTGGATCACTGATTGGAACTCCAGAACTCACGTTAGTTCCTGACCTACCGAATTCCTCACTTTTCAATAAGGAACTGGCCTATCCTTGAGTCCACAGGAGCCGTGGGCCCTTAACACCAACGACTACTGACCAAAAGCCAGGACTCAGCCCTGCCTACACCTCTCTTCCCACCAAGTCTAATCAGAAGACCTCTCTCCTGTTACATCTGCTACACTGGCCTCTGGGCAGCAGAGACTGGGCTTCTGGGAGCATCAAACATGGAGAACCAGGGGCTGGCATTCCAAAATGTCATAAGAGTTTGCTCATAATAATGAGAATCAAGGAGCCCAAAATGTCATAAGAGTTTGCTCATGATAATGAGAATCAAGGAGCCGAAAGAAACTGCACCTATCAACCCTTCCTCCCTTGCTTGCCTAGCCTACTGTTGAGACCCCAAGATGAGCATGGTGACGTGGTTCGCCCAGAGATGCTCCCTCACCAGGTACTTGCATGTTTCTTCGAGAACTTGGATGTGATCACTGAGGGTGATATTCTGGAACATCTGTGTGAGCGACGACCAGCCAATCACATTAGTCCACTCAGTCAGAGCCCCTCCACAGGCCTAGGGGGTACAGAGAAAGGGCTGCTCAAAACCTGTCCCTACCCCATAACCTCCAGGAGCAGGTCTGGAGACAAAGTGGGTACCCTCTGAGGAGCCTGACTGGGATTGGGATCACACAAGACGCAGGAACATGTTTATGATCTACATGACAGGGCTGAGCCCCGGTGGCGTAGTGGTTGTGCGCGGGACTGCGGCCCACTGGGATGGAGGTTCGATTCCAGCTCCACGGAGCAAAGGCTGGGCCTCCTACTCCCACCACCTGAGGGCAGTGATGCCCCCCCCCCCAAAAAAAAACAAATAAAGATCTACATGACTTCAGAGAGCCGATTCTGTGGAGATAAGACTCACAAACGAGTTAGACAAAACTCAGGACCAGCCCAGAGGATGATCCTCAAGAGGCGGATATGAAATGCACAGCCAGGACTGGACTGATGAGAGAGCCCTGGGCAGGGGCTGCAGAAGGAAGGGGTGGGGCAGTGCAGTGCTGAAGCTGGCAGGACACACAACCCCAGCTACCTTGACGACCTCCGCATTGTTGTCCTGAATGCTGATCAGCAAGGGCACTAGGAACATGTAGATCTCTTTCTGGATCAAGGCTCCAGGCTTGAATTTGCCGACTTGACGCAGCATGTGGCCCAGCGAAGAGATGGCTGTGATGCGCACTTGTGCCCTCTCCTGCCGCAGGAGCGGAATGGACATGAGGACACAGTGGTCCCCTCGGGCCACCCCAGTCCCACTTCTCCGGCTTGGCCCCACAGCCCTGCGATGCATTTCTTTCCATAACACACTGAGCATGTGCGCATCTCAACCTGGAGATCCCGAGCACTGCTAAGTGGGTTCATTAAGGCCCGGGGCTAGCGAAGAAGCCAGGATCACAGTTTCGACTCTGCCACAAGCCCTATCTATAGTTTAGAACTTCATTCTCCTCTAAGGATTTAGGTCAAGAATGTCAACTCACATGGGAAAAGCCAAATCCAGGGCCAGCACCAGACAACACAGATGTTCAGATTCTCTAGCACATGTTTGAAAGCTGCAATGGTGAACACTCTTGCAATGAGTAGAATAAGAGAATATCTCCAACAACATTAATCAGAACTGGAATTTGGGGAACTGAGAAATAAAAACATCTGGTCAGCTCACGAATCCGACGGGCGCAGAATGGAAATGTCAGAGGAAAGCGTCTGAACTTGAAGATACCAACAACAAATCTGTTTCTATCAAGTCAGTTCTGACACCTGACAAGCCTAGATGTTGCAGAAAACCAGACTCCCCAGGTGTGTTTGTTTTTGAGGGTATGACCTTTACAGAAGCAGATCGCCAGACCTTTCTTCAGTGGCACTCAGGGGTGGGCTCCAACTGTCAATCTTTTGGTTAGTGGCCACACGCAAATCCTTTGCAGCCCCCTCCCCCCCCCACACTAGGGTCATCTGAACTTGAAGAAAGTTCCGTAAAAATGATCCAAACTGAACAACAGAGAGAAAAGTGACTGAAACTGACCAGAGCCTCGGGATGTGTAGGAAGATTAGAAAGGTCTAGCATGTGCATCCACAGCGGGGTCTAAACAGGAAGAGAGAGAGACTGGCACTGGGTGGGGATGGGGGGGGATTGAAGAAATCATGGCTAGAAACTTCCCAAGTTTGTTTTTGAAGAAACCCTTATGGAAAAACAAAAATACAGAAGGGCGGAGACAGTGATAAGAGAAAGATGGGAAAAGGAGTTTATAAATCTAAAGTATCAACTACATAAAATAATAACAGCAGTATTGAACATGAGATAAGGACTGCGTGTGGAGATTTTCAAAACACTAGGGAACAACAACGTCTCATCTGAGAGGTTGAGAACAGATTTAAAAGCATCCTGAGGTACTTGTATTATCTGGATGAAGGGCTGACATTGGAAAGTGATGAGTTCTGGCGCTGGCCCTGCCATCACGGACTGTCCGGTAACATGGAGGAGACTGAAGAACTTATCAGCCGTGGACTAGGAATAGTACATCTCTGTGTCTCAGTGATGTCATGTCCATGCGAAGAGCTCTAAACTTCTATGGTTTAAGACAGAGGCCTGTTGGCAATGATCCTTGAAGCCAGAACCAGAAATGTATTCGTATGTCACTTTCCTCTGAATGACCCTCCAAGGAACTCCTCGCGACAAAGGAAGAGAATGAATGTGTTCTCCATGTGTAGGTGATTTGGGACCTTAAGTCAAACCTCCCCCTGCCTCTCCCTCAGTGTCTTTAACCACAGACCCTTGGCCTGACCCTGATAGTCTGAGGACAGCCTCGGGGGCTCAGCTTCCGCCCCAGCCCCTGTGGTTCCCAGCTGATCCCTGGGATTCCATCCATACGTCATTGATGAGCGGGCACAGTTGTTTGGAGATGGTGCAAAAGATCACTTTGGTGTCCTCGCCGTGCCCACTGTACATGATGTTTCGCAGAGTCTTCACTGCCTGCACGGTCACTCGTACCTCGTCCTTCAGGAAGTTCCGCAAGAACGGAACGAGGTTCTTTAAAGTCTGTGACTATTTGGAAGAAGGCACATCTCACTTACTGGTGTGGGGAGAGGGGATCGAGAGAATGGGTGGCGCCTGAGAAAACAGAATGTGGGAAATCTGGGGGCTGGGCATGCTGAGAGGGTGCGAGGCTGGTACTGGGGGTGAGGATGGTTAAAGAGGTTTCAAGACAGATCTGGGGATGCATGGGAGTCTGAGAGACCCAGAGGGAAGGAAGGAGTCGATGCTTCCAGGACGAACATTGGACTCTTCCTTGGTCCTCACCACGGCTTCCCTCACCACCTTCCCTTCCCACTCTTACATGTTGTGGGTGCAGGGCCAGGTTACTGACTCCTCGGAGCCCAATTTCCTTCATAATCAGGCTGGACTCCTTGACCCACTTGATTAGATTGCCCAGAAAGTCGTGCCCCAGGGTCTGGGCCACAGATCGGTGCCAGAGGAGCTGTGTGGATGAAGAAGAAAAGGTCCTTGTACCCAACACTCCCCAGTGGCTTCCCTTTGGAGCTGCATTCAGGCCAGGACTGTCTCCTGTTGAGAGCAGTGCCTTGCTCTGAGGCAAGGACCGTCTCTGTGCCCTCGGGATGGAGACTATGAGTAAGGTGCTGCTTCTGAATCGTGAATTTTCAGGCCGATATAGAGACCTATGGAGTATTCTATGAGAAGTCAAGATGCTAACCCCCTCCCCCAGGCTTTATCTACCTCCTCCAAGCACACCCCCTGGAAGCCCAGGGAAGGGATCCCTGTTTTAGAGGGTCCTTTTCTCTTCCCTCCCCTGCTTCTCTGTTCTACTCAATCCCACTCTATTCTCTCCTTGACAGAGTTCATCACCTGCTGTTGATGTCTGTGTAGGCTCTCACCTGGGCATATAAGGTTCTGGCCAGAGTCTTTTTACGGTTATCCAAACAGTACAGCAGGTTCCTGACGCGGTTCAGGAGTCGGTGCAGGATGTGGGGTTCACAATTCATCACAATGCCACTGGAATGGGACACAGGAGGCCAGGAGTTGCGGGGTGGAAGTGGCAAGGGAGTCACGTGCACAGGACAGGGAAGACGTGAAGACTGAGGAATCAGGAGACCAGAGGGATGAGCGACCAGAGGGATGGAAGGATGAAGCCTGCCATATGTGAGGGCTTAGAGCCCGGGAGACGGACGTCATCAGCCTTGTCAAGCATACTGGGGAACAGCCGTACCTTGTCAGATCCAGGATCCCAATGTAGAAGAATTTAGGGGAGGAGAGATGGTCCCAGCAGTGGTGCAGACTTGCGTAGTGCACCACTTTCTCATAGGCAGCAGCCAGGAACACCAATTTCACTGCCTCCAGGGCACAACTGTCGGCCACACCATGGGGTTTGGGAAAGAAAGGGAACAGAAGAGGGACACAGCATTATACCCTGATTTGCACACCTATGCTGGTGATGAGGCCACGACTCTGCAGTTAGCTGCTCTGCTTTCCTGCTGATAAAAGTTAAGGACTCTCGGGAATCCTTCTATTTCAAATGCACTGACCCCTTCAACCTTGACTCCCTCCCAGCCACAGAGGGATTATGGGAATAATCTAGGGCTCTGCTTGTCAAATTCCGCTCCAGGCCATGCAGACGGAAGGCTCTGACCTCTCTTCTCCTCCACCCCAGATGGCTATCTCTCCACCTCACTGATCTTTTTCTCTGGCCAAACTTTCTAGAAGGGCACAGACTCAGCCCTCCTCCTGGTATGTACTATTCCGTTGAACCTCTTCATGTGGTTGTGAATAGATGTGTTAGTCAACAGGAAAGGGCACACAACAGAAATATTCATGAATACCCATCCTGGCAAGGAATCGCAATGTGTGAAAATACTCTGAAACATGAATGTTCCTCCTCCACACCCAGATTCTATCTCCCCTCCTCAACATTCCGTTCCCAGCACCCTGCTCCAGCATCCAGTTGGGTAGGGTCCTCGGAAATTAACTGGTGTCTCTCTTCCACGGCCGACCTGGGGATCTGACGTACCTAGTGGGGTCAAAAGACTTGCTCTTGTCCTCCTGGGATGTCTCCTTGCGGTATACCACCATATTCTGGGGCACGTTCTGCTCCGTCACCCAGTAGAGATGACCCAGCACAGCCAGCAACAGTCGCGGGTAGAGTTCCTGGACGGCCCCCCGGCACTCGGACCCCGAGAGCATTTCACACAAGGCACAGGTTGCCTGGGAGGGGGCGCCGTGGAAGGAAGACGAGGAAGTGGCCAGGTCTGAGTAACGGCAGAAACTAGCCCCAAGAACCCTCACCCTAAAAGCGTAGGCTGAAGTCCCACCCTGTCGCTTCTTCTCACTGTCCAGAGAGCACGATTTACTCTGATTCAAGTGGCTAAGACATTCCCAAAGACCAAAAGCCCATAGTGCACCCCCCTGGGAAATGAGGAGGCCACAGACATGCGGTCTTTCTCTTCGAGCTGGCATGAAAGACAGGAAAGTCTCCTCCTCCCCACTCCCAGGCCAGGTCCTTGGACTCCCGCCTTTTTAGAAAGCTCCAGAGTAAGGCAAAGGGGAACGCTGATAAGGCAAGTCAACGTCCTTGCCCATCATACAGGATCGACACCCGCCCTTTCTGCATTATGTACTTCTTGGATGTGAAGATGCACCGCCCCCCACACACACCAAGAAAGAAAAAGAAAAAACAAAAACAAAGTTAAATTGCTAGTCTAGTGTACTGGAATGGCTGTGAATCCAGTTGTTTAACCCAATGTTCCCCAAAACCTGCTTTCGCCCCCTGGATGTCCTCGGATCCGACACTCTGCCCGCAAGTTCCCGGAACACCGGGGCCGTCTCTGACCTACGTGCAGCCCTCTGTGCTGCTTGTACTGACCGCCACAGGCTGTAAGGCCATCTCCTTCGTTTCCTGTTTGGACTGGTTGATCTCAAGGATGTCTATGAGCATCTGCAGGATGTTGAGAGTAGTCTCTTGCTGGCTGCCGAACATCTTCCAGAGAGCCAGGTTGGTTCTGCAGGACCCAGGAACAGCATGTAAGGGGTCGGGGTGACCATGTTCTTGGGACTAGTCTCATCTTGAGGCCTTGAAGAGCCAGTTCTCAGGGGGTGGAGAGAGTAAGACCAAAGGGGAGTGGACCATAAGACCAGGAGACGAAGCTTGACATGGGCCAAGGCGCCTGGAGGGGGGCGGGGGTGGGGGAGGTAGCCTTGTGTATGAGCTCGGTGCGATCGTAGGCGGGGTTGGGGATCGCTCCTACACTGAGAGGGGTGCGGGGCTGGGGGTACCTATCCCAAGGCAGCGGCTTCTTGAGCAGCATGGGCACCACGGTGTGGGAGTTGTTGCCAGCCAGCGAGCACATGGCCCGCAGCACCTCCTCCTTGGTGCTGGGCTCCAGGTTTGACTTGAGCCGTTCAAAGATGCCCTCCACAATTTCCTCGATCTGCGGGGCAAAGTCAGAGAAATCCCAGCAAGTCCTGCGCCCTCTGCCTCCCTCTTTCAACCCCCCAAGCCCAGGGGACCCAGGGGCAATGCTGCCGAGGGTGTGGCTTCTGCCTCGGGGTCTCAGAGGCCAGCTCGGCAGAGGACACCGAAAGAGCTCCTTAAAAGACGTGCTGTCCCACTATGACTGGTGCATGCCACAGCCCCAACGTCCACAGTGGAGCTTCGGGGTTGCTCAGGAGACGCGAGACCCTGCAGGAGGGAAGGGAAAAGTCCCAGAGACCCTCCAGGACTTCTCATCTGAGCTGAGCTTTCAATCCGTGGAAGTGCAGGGGTGCAGGGACAGGTGGCCCTAGATAGGAGGGATCCACGCTCCTCCTTCATCCCCAGATCCTAGACAAAGGCTCCTAGGAAGCCCATTTCCATACAGCCAGGACAGCCTCCACTTCTGAGACCTAGCCCAGGGCAGACCATACACCATACACCATACAGCAGCAAAGGCGGTCAGGGGTCAGGGGTCACGGGGTGGGGGAGACTCTGGACAGTCCCCGCCACAAACAGTGAGGAACAGCGGACACTGGGTGTCCTGTGAAACCCCACCCCATTCTCCAGTCTGAGGGTATTTAGGCAAGACTTTCCCATTATTACATGTCCAACTCAGTGTAAAAGAAAAAGAAAATGTGGCCAAAGGTTCCAACCATGCCACAAGCTTGTTGATGTGCAAGTCACAGCCTCAAACTCCACCGAGATCTAAGGCCTGGCAGTCAAGGGAACCAGAATGAGTCCCCACCGGACCCCCGACACCCCAACAGAATGCTTGTTAGCCCCGACCCCCGACCCCCCAACAGAATGCTTGTTAGCGCTCTGGCTACTAGACCCTCCCCCTGCTGCCTTCCTTCCTGCATGTCAGGGTTCTTAACCGAGGAGTCAAGCCCCAACACTGGCAGCACAGCAGGTCTCAGATGACAAATGTCAGCATTCCGAGGAACCACAGAGAAAGCCCGGTCCAAGCCGGCGTTTGACAGACTGGGGCGCCCAGGCCAACAGAGAAGGGACTTGGCAAGCCCAGGGCACCTCACCAGCCCCCACCAGCTACCTTAATCATGTCTTTGCCCCGCTCATTCATGACCGCACTCATCAGCTGGGCTGCAGCCAGGGAGATCTTGGCCCTGCTGTTGGCCAGTCCCTCGATAGCTGTCAGCACGAGGTTGGTGAGCTGGGTGATGGTGAAGTACTCTGCGAATGCCTGCAACACAGTGGGGCCAGACTGGGCACCTCAGGCTGCCTGCCTGAGAGAGCCGTTCTTCCGGGGAGGGTGCTGCTCTTGGAAGGAAGACCCAATTCTCTCCTTGGCTTAAAAGCACCCAGGCCTGCTGACCTCCTGGAGGACGCTTTCCCTGAGAACACTGACCACCGTCAAGGCCTGTAGAAGGGGACATCTGGGAGGGAAGGGCTGGAGCTAGGCTCCTCAGGGGTTTCTCTTGGAGGCATGGATTTGAGTCTACACCTTCCTTTTTCCGCATGATGTTTCATCAGCATGAAACAAACGATTCCAGGAAACAGAGACGGGCTAGGGCGCATGGTGCCTGGTGGGCAACATGGGGCAGCCCCTGAACTAGCACTGCCGTTCCTCACTGTGGAGGCAGCTCGGAGACCTGGCACTCCCCGGTGCATAGAGTACAGCTGCTCCATAGGCGTTTCATAGCAGGTCTGTCCCTCGAGCGCTTCTGGGTGGATTTGAACCACTAACCTTGCAGCTAGTAGCTGAGGGCTCACCTGCTGGCATCATCCATGGGCTCCCTACACCATCATAAGGACAATTGTCCCAAAGTAAAACTTCACGACCCAGGGTGGGCAGGGAAGGGACAGGGACCAGAAGAGTCTGCATAGGTTCTCGAACTCATTCGGCCTACTGCCCCCTTTTCAGAAAAACAAACAAAAGGCTCAGCATTCCCATGCAATTGAAAAATTTTTTACTATAATCCATAATCCAGGATAAAGTATAGATATCTACTTTGTAGCTGCCCACCCCGCAACACACACACACACATACACGCCATTCCAGTGCCTCCCTGCCCCACTGCCCAATGTCAGAGAGCAGTATCACACACTTAGGGAAACAATGACCTACAGTCTTGGAAAATGAGAGACCCAGGCTCTCCCCATTGCGTGTCTGGCCCTGCCCCCTCACCTTGGCGATCTGAGAGGTGTTGTTATAGAACACATTGGCACTGTAGATATGACCCTTGTCCTCTTCTTCCCACAGGCCCTGTTTCTTCTTCCCCATCTCTGAAACAAAGACACCGTCTACATCCCCTGCTCCCTCAAAGGTTCCTAGGTTCCCCTTTCCCATCCACACAGATCCTGGTCAGACGCAAAAGCCTAACTCAACTAAGCCAGGTTGGATATTAAAAGCAGGATGGACCGAATATGTTGTGAGAACGAAGTCCCCCACTCCCATTTGCCTGCCTCAGAGCAGAAACAAAATGGGACTTGGGGGTGGGAGGGACAGTGGGAGGGAAGGGGAGAGACGCTGTCAATTCCAGGAAGAAAACTGTTTGGAAACTGATTGTGGCAGTCATTATACAATACCACTTGGCGTGATTGAACTATGGAATGATATATGTATTAACTCCTGATTACTTATAAATTAAAATAAACACATTTTTAAAAAGAACATGGGGGGGGGGAATACTAAAAGAGAACTATTTCCTGGGCAAGTCTTTTGTCCTAAGAAAACAGCCATAGATGCTCACGGGTGACTCATCGGTGGAAATGAGGTGCCTTGTGATTGCGCGCTCTCCCTGCTAGGAAGGACTGGGTAGGAGGCTGGAGGGGAGCAAGGAGAGGGAGTGTTTCATACTCTTTTGCTGCAGCAGGATACAGTAGAGGTTGTAGACAGCATGGGCAGACAGGAAGCAAATGTTGTCCACTGGGTCTTGGCAGCGAAGGGCCAGCAGCCTTACCAGGCGCCCCAGTCGGGTAAACTCGATTTCCATCTGGGGAGGAGAACTGGGAGTCATACTCTACCTCTATGCAATCCTTTAGACTGGATCAGTGCAGGAAAAGAACCAGGAGGAGAGGGTACATGTGCATGTGCTAGAGACGTGAGTAGTGAGAACAGATGAGCTTAAAACACAAAATACAAAGAAACCCATTGCCATGCGCATGACCCTACTGGACAGAGCGCAACCGCTTCGTGGGGACTCCAAGGCAGCTAGAAGTCAAACACTTAAGCACCGCACCACCAGGGCTCCTGGATGAGTTGTCAAGAGTGGATGGAACAGGTGAATTTCAGACTTGAGGTGACACCGGGTCTTAGTTTTGGAATCACCTTACATCATGCCCTTCTTTATCACCTGACCTCACACTGGTGCTTCAAGCCCAACTCAAGAGCCTCCTTCTCTGTGAAAATTTCTCTATCCTCCACCCCTGCCCCTTGAGATTTTTTTTTGTGTGTGTGTGTGGCATCACTGCCCTGGTAGGAGTAGCAAATCCAGCCTTGTTCCTGGAGAGCTGCTGCTGGATTTGAACTGTCAACCCTATGGGTTGCAGTCCCGCAAACTACCACTAAGCCACCAGGGCTCAGCCGAGATTGTTTTTTGACCTCTTCTTTTGGTGTGTACCTTCATCTTCATCATCATCTACTTCCAAGTGTCCTGCGCATGCGTCTCAACTCTAGTGAACTATAAGGTCCATGAAGATAAAGAACAGTGGCCATCTTCAAATCCTAGAATACCTAGCTCCATACCTGTTATGAAATATCCAGTACCTCTTCAGATGAATTGAATCTAACCGAACCATGCCGAGTGTGATGGACAGATGGACGGAGAAAGGGGCAAGTCAAAGATGTGGAGTGGGAGATAGAAGAGAAAAGATGGAATGCAAAAGAGAAAACAGAGGATGGGCTACAAAGCTGGTGAGTGAGAATGGGTGAGCAGACCTCCTGGAGAGACGCGGTGAAGGCTGGGAGCACACTGTGCAGCAGGGGCTAAGTAGATTTCAACTCACTTGAAAGTTGTTCATTTTTGAAGTGAAGCCAAGAATCCGGGCAGTGCACCACATGGCCCGTTCTCGCACATGGTCATACTGGGAGTTCAACCACGTGTCCAGAAACTGTGGAGGGGGGGGCGAGGGCAGAGGGGGAGAGAAATAGGAGAAGTGTGTGTTGAGCTGCGTCCCAGAGGTAAGATAGGTCATCTTGCATCGGCTTCTCAAGGGGTCAGGGCTATCTTAGTGAATCCTTGTCAAAATCAGGGAAATGCAGAACTGAATTTCCAACTATCATGAGATATAGACTGTGTGGGGCTGCTGAGACTGGAGGAACCCCTGAAACTATCACCTTGAGATCATCTTTCAGCTTTAAATCAACAATATCCCCTGAAGTCTTCTCTAATTCAAACAAGAGTTTCACTTAATTCACAAAGAATGTCTGCCTGCAGGACTGTGCTCTTCTTAAAGTTTAAGACATTTTTATCGATTATAATTCACATAACATACAATTCAATGATTCAATCTTATTTACAAATTGTGCAATGGGGCTGAGCCCCGGTGGCATAGTGGTTGTGCGCGGGACTGCAGCCCACTGGGATGGAGGTTCAATTCCAGCTCTACAGGAGCAAAGGCTGGACCTCCTCCTCCCACCACCTGAGGGCAGTTATCCCCCCCCAAAAAAAAAAAAGTTGTGCAATGATCACTAGCATCAATTTTAGAAAATTTCTTCTTTCTTGTACTCATTGTCATTAGCTCCCCATCTTCCCCCAATGACCCTTGTCATACTCCTAAGAAACCCTTAAGCCAGTTACTGTCTCTATTGATTTACCTGTCCTGAATTTCATACTCAGAAAAACATACAAAAACCCAGAAACAGGCTGAGCTCCGGTGGCGTAAGTGGTTGAGTGTGGGCCTGTGGCCCACGGGCTTGGCGGTTCAAATCCAGGGGCGGCTCTCAGGGGCAGCACTGGGTAGTGTCCACGCCCACCAGAGGCAATGATGCCAAAAAATATGTATGTGTATATATATATATATATATATATATATATATATATAGAAATAAATAAAACCCAGAAACAATTGCAAAATAAAAGTGTTAAAGGTTCAATTAAAGAAGCAGAAAACTTAAAAAACTAGAATAGGAACTATTTATAATGTTCTCCAATAAAATGATAACCATGTCTTGAAAGTGAGCTAGGGATATATACAAACCATAGATCTATAAAAAAGACTAGCCCTAATCAAATAGCAGTTAGTTCTGATAACATGGCCCTACTCAATATTTGACCTCATGAAGGGCATTAGACTCTTTTAAGATCAAATTGAAAATAGTAACTTGGAAGAAGAGAAAGGCTGCTTAAGGGGCAGTGAATGATGTTCATTGACATAATGAATGAATAGTTTAGAATTGCCTGATGAGAGTGGTTGTACAATGTGCAGAATGGAAACAATGTCACTGATTTGTACTTGAAAATTTTGCTGCATTGATCTATGTTTTGCTGTGTACATTCTTAATAACCACAAACATGAATTATTGCATTAAAACACATTGGAAGGTTTTAAGATGAGAAGTAAGGAAAGTCTTGTTTTGGAAGGTGGAAAATGTGTACATGTACATGTGTGTACATGTGTGTCATATAATCTATGATACTTTTTGTGTTCTTTTTTTTAGTGTTTTTGGCATCATTGCTCTGCGGTGGTGGGATTAGGAGGCCCAGCCCCACTGCTGGAATTAAACCTCCGTCCCAGTGGGCCCCAGTCCCGCGCACAACCACTACGCCACCGGGGCTCAGCCCTTGTGTTCTATTCTTTAACCTATCCAGCATATATGTCTTATGCATGTATGTTCATATATCACGCACACAGAGATATCAATCCGTATGTATACATATATACACGCTCACCTTGGATCCAGACTACTTTGTCTAGTGGCAGATGACAAGTGGATCAGGCACTGTGAGTTTTCATTTCATTCTCCGGCCCAGAAGTTTTTCTTTAACTAGGAGCAAAAGCTGAGCTTGTCACTTAGCTCATGCCTCAGCTCACTGAAGAAATCGTTCATGCCTATGTCCTCTATGTCAAGGCCGGGGCTCTCAAATTATATGGACCAAGACTCACTGCTTAGTTACCATTGAGTCAGCTCCAACAAAATGGTGCCTGGTCGTCTCCCATAGTCATCTTTCCCCACTACGCTGGACAGTGCAGGTAGAGTCTGATTTATGATGTTTCTAGGAGTTTTAGGAAGCAGGAGTCACGTCTGTCCTTTTCTTGAGGTTTGGTACATCTTATAGTTAATAGCATGTACTGCATACAGGGTGGTAGCATGTAATTTGCTCAAGTTACCATGACCAGATGCTTAATTTTATGATTTTTATTCAAAACAATGCTGCACAGATTTCATTTTCGACCTTTAATCGGGGACTTCTCTTGCTTGAAACAGAAGGACCTAACTGCTGATCACGATGCTGAAATCATAGGCACATTCAGGAGACGACACTACTGCAAAACATGGGGAGAAAAAATAGGAAAGGGCCACAAAAAAAACACACACCAATTTCCTGACTAGAAATGCCATCCTCAGTCCCAGGAATAATCCACAACCTTCCACTGGCGTCACTGCTATAGATAACATGCCAAATGTGTCCAAATCTTCTTCACTGTTAGAGGAAACTTTTTTGATTTGTGTATTATTTTAGGTCCAGCACCTCAGAATTGTGGGCATCCTAAACCACTGCAATATATGTGAACTCTGTCTAGCCTAACACATCTTCCAAAAAAGCCAGAGACTAGGAACTTAAAATGCTGAGAGGGGTTTTTGTATGCATATTAACGTCTGGCTTCCTGAACCCTTTGAGGTGCAGACAGTAGATTTCTCTTGGTTACATTTACCTATTGCTTCTGTCTACCTGGATTCCTACAGTTTAGTAACATTTGTAAGAGAACCAAAACAAAATTAAACTACGATCTGCTGAATTGGTCTCGACTGATAGTGACCCGACAGGGCAAAATAAAACTATCTCTGAGTGTCCAAGACAATAAATCTTTAGAGTGGAAAGTCTCATCTTCCTCCCGTGCACTATTTGTTCAAGAGACAATCCGTTCCACCTTTAATGAGTGGCCCTTTGTTAAATATCAGCTGTTTACAGAGGATGGATTTCCTGGTGGGTTTTCCGTTCTATTCCCTTAGCCTTTGTGTTCCCTATTGTACCAGCATCATCTTGTTTGGACGACTGTGACTGGGCAGTGGATTTTGAGATAGGAAATGTGACGTCTCCTACTTTTTTTTCATCTTCTTTAGCAGTTCCTTACTCATTTGATGTCCCTTTCCTTTCCATATAAAGTTGGTAATTCCTTTTTCCATCTCTTTAAAGAATTATATTGGAATCTGGGTCAGGCTTTCATTGTATCCGTAGATAACTTTGGGTAGCATTGCCATTTTGACCATGTAAAGTCTTCCTATTCATGCTTATGGTGTATTCTTCCAAATCTTTAGGTTTGTTTTGGCTTCTCAGAAGTATCTTGCCATTTTCTTTGTAGTCTATTGCGGTCAGGCATTATTTAGTTAGCTCTGACTTACAGTGACCCTTACAGTGGATAAAAGGATGTAACACTGGCCAGTCCCGCACCAGCTTCACAATCATTTCTATCTTGAGCCCATTATTGAAGCCATTGTATGGGTCTTTGTCTGTCTCTCTGGTAAGATTTATTCGTAAGTATTTAATATTTTAGGTGGCTATTGTAAATGAGAATGTTTTCCTGATGTCCTTTCCAGAGTTCTTAATGCTAGTATAAAGAAATCTGTTTGTTTTGTTTTGTTTTGTGGGCATCACTGCTCTCTGGTGGTGGGAGTAGGAGGCCCAGCCCCACTGCTGGAATTGAACCTCCGTCCCAGTGGGCCGCAGTCCCGTGCACAACCACTACACCACCGGGGCTCAGCCCGACTGTTTCTTATGTTCATCTTCTTTCCTGCCATTTTATTGCATATTTTAATTATTGACTGTCATATTTCTTCTGAGTCTTTATAGTTTTTTATGTATAGAATCGGATGATTTGACAATAGAGATAGTTGTACTTATTCTTTGCTAATTTTTTTTGGGGGGGGACATCACTGATCTCCGGTGGTGGGAGTAGGAGGCCCAGCCCCACTGCTGGAATTGAACCTCCATTCCAGTGGGCCGCAGTCCCGCGCACAACCACTACGCCACCGGGGCTCAGCTGGATCTTTTGTTTTGAAATGATTTGAGTGTTTTGTTTTGTTTCTATGTTGATTGTTTTTCTTTTTTTTTTTTCACTCGTGGTTGACTGTTTTTCTAATGTTGAACCATCCTTACATGCCTGGGTCATGATTTTTTTAAAAACATATATTGTATGGTGCTATTTGCTAGGATTTTACTGAGAAATTTTGCATCCATGTTCCTAATGGATATTGGTCTATCATTTTCTTGTTTAGTGACAGATTTGCCTAGTTTGGGAATCAAAGTTATATTTACTTCATAAAGTGAATTTGGGAGCATTCTAAGTTTCTCTATACTCTGAAATAGTTTGAGTAAAAATTGGTGGAAGCTTTTCTCTGAATGTTTGGTTGAATTCACCAGTGAAGCTTCAGAGCCTGAACATTTTTGTTGGCAGTTTTTGGATGTGGTTGGTCCGAGTATACTAGAGAAACAAATTCATAAGTACACACATGTATACAAGAGAGATTTATAAAGAGTAATTGTACATTAAGAAAGCATCCCAACTCAGTCCAGTCCAAGGCCAGAAGTTTGATATTACCCCATATGTCCGATACCAATCTGTGAAGTCCTCTATAGACTCATGAAACACATGCAATGAAGCCAAATGCAGGACGATGACGGGCCAGTGAGTAGAAAGGCTTTGGATCCAGTGGTGTTCTCAGCATCTCAGCACTGGCGGGGGGCTCCATGTGACCTCTCCGGCTTCAGAGTTCTGGTTGCATCCATGTGGCCGGTCCGACTTGGTTCCTAAGGCAATTCCTAGGGTAGATCCATGTGGCTTCTCCTCAGGGATGTCTCGCAGGAAGAAAGCCTTGTCAGTGGAGAGCCTCCAAGTGAGAGAGTGTCTCCTGCTTCCAAAAAGGAATGACTACATTTCCCAGAAGTCTCTGAGAAGGCCACGCCCACACAGAGCTCTCATTGGCTATCTCCAGATTGACAGGCTAGACTCCACCCCTACACTCTTAATCTTCAAATCGGCACGAGATTAGGCGATTGCCGCAGAATGGCTTGATTAATGTCTCCTTTTGCTATGGGTCTGCTTAATTATTCTACCTCAGGCCATATTAATTTAGGTAGGAAGTGTGCTTCTAGGAATTTTTCCATTTTTTCTGGCTCTCGAATGTGTTGGCATGCAGTTAGCGCTTCGTAGTACCCATTTAATGTTTTGTTCACATGATTTGCACTTTCTTTTATTCTGTTAAATTTGCCAGTGATCTGTTTGTTTTATTTTATTAATCCTTTCAAATAGTCAACTCCCAGTTTTATTTGCATTCATTATAAATTTTCTGTCTCATTCAATTCAGTTGTAATACTTACTATTTCTTTTCTTTGGGAACTGTAGGCTTATTTTGCTGCATGTTTTCTAATTGTTAGAGGTGTTTTGTTTTTTTTGGGGGGGGGCATCACTGCCCTCCGGTGGTGGGAGTAGGAGGCACAGCCTTTGCTCCTGTGAGCTGGAATTGAACCTCCGTCCCAGTGGGCCACAGTCCCGCGCACAACCACTACGCCACCGGGGCTCAGCCCTAGAGGTGTTTTGTTAAAGTGCTAATTCTAATCCTTCTTTTTTGATGCATGTATGTATTGTTATAAGTTACTGAGAATCCACTACAGATGCTGTGTTCCAAAGGTTCTGGTGTGCTTTGTGTTTATTCTCCTGTGATTCAAGGAAAAATTTATTTCATTTTTTAATTTATTCTATTACTTAGTGTGTTAGTCCGGGTAAACTAGAAAAACAAATTCATAAACACACACATGGATATAAGGGAAAGGTTTATTATATACAAGAGGAATGGAACATTGAGAAAACATCCCAACCCAGTTCAGTTCAAAGTCATAAGTCCGATATGAGCCCGTTTGTCCGATACCAGTCTATAAAATCTCCTTCCAACTCACAAAAAGTCACAGGCCAGTGGGTGTAGAGTCCTGGCTCTGGTAGGGGTCCCCTCATGGGTCCTGGTTTCCAGGGCTCAGGGTCCATCAGTAGTATTCATTAATGTTAGAAACATCTCAGCGCTGGCACGGGTCTCTCTGTGGCTTTTCTGGCTTCAGCGGTCTGGTTTCATCAGGGTCTGGTGCCATGTGACTTCTCCTCTGGCTCCTCCAGTTTCTTGGACACTGCTATTTTGTCTTTGTTTGTTTGTTTGGGCATCACTGCCCTCTGGTGGTCGTGGGAGCTCCCCAGTGCTGCTCCTGAGAGCCACCACTGGATGTGAACCTCCAAACCCACAGGCCACAGTCCCGCACTCAACCACTTGCGCCACCGGGGATCAGCCCACTGCCATCTTATCTTGTCAGTAGTTGATCGTCTCAGTCAGTGGAGCGAGCCCCAACCACTGGGAAAAAGCTCTCTCGTCTCCACGAGGGAAATACCACGTGACTTCCCAGAAGTCTCAGGAGAAAGCCATGCCCACAGAGAGACCTCACTGGTTACTCAATGGCTATCTCCAGACTGACAAGCTAGACTCTACCCCGACATTCCAATCATGAAATTGACATCAAGCACGTGACCACCACACTCAGTAATTTTAATACGTGTTAATCAATTTCCATGTTTGCTTGTTTCCCATTGGTCTTCCATTTCTACAGATCTCTTTTGGTTTTCTTATAGCAGTGTTTTGTAGTTTTCTTTGTATGCAGTTGGTGATTTTTCATTTTACAGAATTGCCATCTGAGAAGACACTTTGCAGTATTTTGATGTTTTAAAATTTATTGAGACTTGATTTGTGGTCTAACAAGTGGAAAATATTCTATGTTCACTGAAGAATGCACATTTTGCTGTTGTTTCTTAGAGTGCTCTGCATATGTCTACGAGATCAAGTTGGCTGATCCTATTGGTTAGTTCCCTTGTGTTTTTGTTGAGTTTCTTTCCAGCTGTTCTGTCCTTCACCAAAAGTAGTTACATAGAAGTCTAACACTGGATAAACAACCTGGAGGAGAAAACAATGGGACTAATGGTTCAAGGGGAACATGGGGCGGGGGAGAGGGAAATTTCCTGGTATTAACAAACCCAGGAAAAACAGAACAACAAATAATCTAAAATTAGGGACAAGGAAGTATAAGAGACCTGGTAGGGCTTGATCAAGGGCAATGTACCCAAGAGGAACAACTGAAACCAAATGAAGGCTGAACATTATAGTGGGACAAGAGGGAAGAAAAAGGAAATAGAGAAAAGAAGTAGAAGAAAATGGGCATTTATAGAGGTCTAAATGCAGGCATGTACATATGCAAATATATATATATATATATGATAGGGAAAGAGATCTATGTGCATATGTTTATTGTTAATGCAAGAATACTTTATTCTAACAATCTGGCATTTCCCGGCTGAAGACAAAGCAGATGCATAAACAAATGTGGTGAAGAAAGCTGATGGTGCCCAGTTACCAAAGGATATAGTGTCTGGGGTCTTAAAGGTTTGAAGGTAAATAAGCGACCTAGCTGAGAAGCAACCGAGTCCACAAAGGAGAAGCACACCAGCCTGTGTGATCACGAGGTGTCGATAGGATCAGTTATCAGGCATCAAAGAACCAAAAAATCGTATCATTGTGAGTGAGAGGGAGCGTGGAATGGAGGACCCAAAGTCCATCTGTAGACAACTGGACATCCCCTTACAGAAGGGTTGCGGGGTGGAGACAAACCAATCAGGGTGTAGGGTAGCAATGATGAAACATACAACTTTCCTCTAGTTCCTAAATGCCTGCTCCCACCCCCCCGCCCTATCATGATCCCATTCTTCCTTACAAATCCATCCAGACCAGAGGATGTACACTGGTACAGACAGGAAATAGAAACACAGGGAATCCAGGATGGATGATCCACTCGGGACCAGTGGTGAGAGTGGCAAAACCAGGAGGGTGGAGGAAAGGAGGAGGAGAAAGGGGGAACCAATGACAAGGATCTCATATAACCTCCTCCCTGGGGATTTGGACAACAGAAAAGAGGATGAAGGAAGGCCTCAGACAGTGTAAGACATAATAAAATAATAATTCATAAATTATCAAGAATTCATGAGGGAGGGAAAAAGTGAGGAGCTGATACCAAGGACTCAAGTATAAAGAAAATGTCTTGAGAATGATGGTGGCAAAAATAAATAAATAAATAAATAAATATATATATATATATATATATATATATATATAAATAAGAAAAGAAAAAAAAGGCTGAGCCCCTGTGGCGTAAGTGGTTGAGTGAGGAACTGCAGCCTGCAGGCTTGGCGGTTCAAATCCAGTGGCAGCTGGGTAGCACCCATGACCACCAGAGGCAGTGATGCCCACAAAAAAAAAAAAGAGAGAGAGAGAATGATGATGGCAACAAATGTACACGTGTTTGACATGATGATTGGATGTATAGATTATGATAAGAGTTGTATGAGCTCCCCCAATAATGATTTTTTAAAGTCTAATATTATTGTAACAGTGTCCATTACTCACCTCACATGTGTTAAAATTTGATTTATGTACTTTGAGGCTCTTTCATTAGATACACAGATATTTATCGTGGCTATCGTCCTCTTGTTCAATTGATCCTTTGACGTAAACACTTTATAAACATTATCTCATTTACTCAAGTGACTGTATGACCTAAGTACTATTACCTCCCTTACTTTCTCAGAGAACACTGGTGTGGCAGTGATGGACTCATGTGTCAATATCATGATTGGGAATCTAGGGGTGGAGTCTAGCCTGTCAATCTGGAGATAGCCCTCTGTGTGGGCATGGCTTTCTCCTGAGAATTCTGGAGAGTCTCATGGTATTTCCCAATTGGAGGAGAGAGACTAGACTGAGTTTCTGAGAGACAAACTACTGACAAGATGAGATGACAGCATGCTGATCGACCCTGATTCCTGGAGAATGGAGGAGCCAGAGAAGAGACCACATGGCTTGCCCTGATGGAGCCAATCCTCGGGGACCTGAGAAGCCACCTGGAGACTTCTGCCAGTGCTGAGATACTTCTACTGTCACCGGACACACAAGACTCTGCACCCACTCACCTGTGATTGTCTTGTGTCATCGCATGTGCTTCATAAGTCAGAAGGAGACTTTATAGACTGATATCGGACATCTGGGCTAATATCGGACTTATGACTTTGGGACTAACGCACACTGGGATTTAGAGAAAGACTACAGCACTAATGACAAACTAGAACCAGACCATATGTGAAGGGGCAGAGGGGTGGCCATAGCCATAACTTCAGGATGAAAAGGAAGAGTTACTGCTTCAAAGGGAAGTACATGCTATTTGGATCCTAGCCTTGATCACACTACCCCAAAAGTCTGCACTGAGCCCTCATCCTCATGGGATCCTTTGATCCCATCCCCCAATTTCCGTTCCCTATTTTCCAGGGTTCCTCTTTACTGACCTCTAAGCAATTCTGGATCCGTGTAGGCATCTCAATAGTCAGGGCTTCCATCAGCTTCAGGAGAGATTGCAACGTAGCACTCAACAGGTCCTGAGGAGAGAATGACCAAAGATAGCAGGCTCATTCTTCCCTCTAAATGCAGATCGCTGGCTTCCCTAGGAAACCTTCCTTCTCAAACCTTCCTCCCCAGAAAATCAACCCAGAAATTTCAAAGCACACTTGTCCACCACTAACTTGAATGAAAGCTTCTCTCATTTTCACAAGAGCACATGTGTGCTTGGCAAGCAGTGTGTCCCATCGGTACTTCCCTGACAGAATCTCTTCTCCCACCTTACACACACACACACACACACACACACACACACACACACACACACCTCTTTTCTGTTGCTCCTTCTGGGACTCTCCTTCCAGTTTGTGTTACTTCATACAGTAGCAGTGACTGATGGTTTCCCAGCAAGGAAAGGATGGCATGGCCTGACAGTGTACAGGATAATTAACTCACTAGAGTGGATTTCCCCCTCTCATCCTTTACTAAACGAGTGAACCAGCAATGGTCGGTTATGCCTTTAAGCCAAAACCTTACCATGAAGCACGACACCTGCTGAGAAGGCTCCTACAAAGTAAGGGAATGCTGAGAGAACCCAGGTGGCATTTGCAATCGTTCAGAACTTCTCAACTTGACAAGAAAAGAAGAAGAAAGGGCAGGAAAAGGCAAGTAACCCTGGAATCAAACCCTCGAAATAAGCCAATCTCCCCTGTCAAGTTATTCTTTATGGGGAAGTTATGGGGTTCACAACCTCTCCCAAACATGAGGATTTTCTGTCAAAATGCCCTGCCCACACTCTAAGCAGAACTATGCTGAAGGGACATTCCTTGGGACAAAAACAGGAAATTGTGTTTTTTTATAACATGTTTCATAATATAGGTAAATATAAACTTATAAATATGGATCCCTAGACATCTGAAGAAAACCATATCAGGGAAAAGTCCCAAGATAAATAAACTAGCTGACACTAAAAAACAAAGCACTTTAGAAAATGGAAAAGTTTTTTTTTTTTTAAAGTCTTACTAATCAATGCAAAGCCAAATAAGTGAGCATGAAGGCAAATTTCTCAATTCCAATCTACAAGAAGAGGAAAAAATTTTGAAGAAAGCTCTAGAATTAAGTGGTACACGATCAAGAGGAACAATTTCTCTCTCACTGAGATTCCAGAACATGAGGAAACAAAAAAATATGCAAAGCAAAATAGTACAAGGAATACTGGATGAAGACTTCCAGAAAGAGAAAATAGCTATTCAAGAGGCTAAGAGAACTTGAAACATGATTGCTTCCAAAAGAGCCATCACAGCATATCCTGTTAAACTTTCTGATATCAAGGACAAGGCGAGAACTCTGAAAGCAAATTTTTCAAAAAGTTATCTATAAAGGAAAGTAAATAAGAATAAGCTTAGATATTTTCAGTATAAACCATGTAGGCAAGAAGGCAATGAAATATGAATGCTAAAGGGAAAAAAAGACCAACCAAGAATCTCATATCCAGCAAAATTATTCCTTATATACAGGTGTTTCCAAACAGGAGAAATGAAAGGAGTTTGTAAAAATAAGACCAGGTTTATAAAAAAAAAAAAATGTTAAAAAAAGTCCCTTAGACTGTTGACAGAGAATCAACAATAGCAGACATACAGGTGCAGTATAGCACTGATGAAACATACAGCTTTCCTCTTGTTCTCTAATGCGGCCTCCTTTTACCGCCTACAATTATCATGTCCCTAATTCTACCTTGACAAATCTGGCTAGACCAGAATATGTACATAGGTGCAGATAAAAGCTGAAAACACAGGGAGGGGCTGAGCCCTGGTGGCGTAGTGGTTGTGCGCGGGACTGCGGCCCACTGGGACGGAGGTTCCATTGCAGCAGTGGGCTGGGCCTCCTACTCCCACCGCCGGAGAGCAGTGATGCCCCCCAAAAAAACAAAACAAAACAAAAAAAACACAGGGAGTACAGGACCAATATTGAGAGTAATCATACCAGGATGGGAAGGGGAAGGGAGGGGGATAAGGGGGACTGATCATAGTAATCTATCTATAACCCCCTTTCAGGAGGATGACAACAGAAAAGTGGGTGAAAGGAGACATCAGTCGGTGTAAGACATGAAAAAATCATAGTAATTTATAAGTTATCAAGGATTCATAAGGGAGGGAGGGGGAAGGAAGTAGGGGGGAAATGAGAAGCTGTTACCCAGGGCTCGGGTGGAAAGAAAATGTTGGAGAATGATGAGGGCAACAGCAAATGTACAAATATGTTTGACACAATGGACGGATGGATGGATGGTGATAAGAGCTGTCTGAGGCTCCAGTAAAATGATCTTTAAAGAGAAAAAAGAAAAAGAAAGGAAAAAAAAGATTTGAGTAGAGTAAATTAACCAAAAAGGGAATAGAAAAAGATCAAGAAATTGGTACTTGGAAGCGACACCAAACCAAACTCACTGTAATTAAGTCAATTCAGACTCATAGTGGCCATGGAGGGCAGGGGTAAAACTGTCCCTGTAGAAAGGGGGAGCGGGGAGGGCAAATTGGGGAGCAATTAATGAACTTGGAAGGGAGGAGGGAGCATTAGAACTGATGACACTATTATAAACAACTTTTTTGGGGGGGCATCACTGCCCCCTGGTGGTGGGAGTAGGAGGCCCAGCCTTTGCTCCTGTGAGCTGGAATTGAACCTCCATCCCAGTGGGCCGCAGTCCTGCGCAAAACCACTACGCCACCGGGGCTCAGCCCTATATACAACTCTTTAAAAATGATTGAACTACGCAAGTATATGATATATAAATATTATACCAAGAAAACGACTAAAGAAAGAAACCAAACCTGACTAGAGTCACTATCGATGAAGAAGGAAGATTTTCTTGGTTTGATTAGGGAGTACTGAATCCATTTTAATGGTGGTGGAGAAATTTGTAGAGGGGTATCGATAACAGTTTTACAACATGAAGAGTGTAATCAATGACACTGAATTTATACAATGACGCTAAGTCCAATAGAAGTTAGTTTGGAGAATGTTTTGTTGTGCATATTTTTGCCCCCCCCCCCCAATTTTTCTTTTAGACATCACTGCCCTCTGGTGGTGGGAGTAGGAGGCCCAGCCTTTGCTCCTATGGAGCTGCTGCTAGAATTGAACTTCCATCCCAGTGGGCCGCAGTCCCACGCACAACACTACGCCACCGGGGCTCAGCCCGCCAAAATTTTTTTTAATTACATTTATAACAATGAATACAGGGAAAAGGAAAATGTTCTAGAATTGATTGTGGTAAAGACTGTACAATTCTTCTTGGTATGGTTGAACTATTGAATTGCATGATATGTGAATGTGGATGGCAATAAAATTGTTAAAGGAGAGAAACCCACACAACAGACCCATAACAAAAGAAGAAAACAAACAGGCCATTAAAAAACTCCCAACAAAAACAAGTGCAGGGCCAGAGAGCTTCTCTGAAAAATTCCACCAAGCATTCAGAAAAGAGGCTATACTAATTCTTAGGATAGATGATCCATCAAGACTAGTAATAGGAGTGGTGATACCAGGAGGGTGGAGGGATGGAGGGATAGAAAGGGAGAACCAACTTCAGGGATCTACACGTAGCCTCCTCTCTGGGACATGGACAACAGGGGAGTGAGTGTTGGGACACATTGGACAGTGTACAGGATGAAAAAATAATTTGTAAATTACTATGGGTTCAAGGGGAAGGGGGGGAGGAAGGGTAATATAGGGAGCTGATAATGGGGGCCTGGAGGGAGGGAGAATGTTTTGAGAGTGATGATGGCAATGGGTGTGTAAAAGTGGCCTGCATACAACTGATGTTGTTAGGGATTGTGATGGAAGTTGTATGGGTCCCTCAATAAAATGATTCATTAAAAAAAGGTGGGGGGAGAAAAGGGAGGGTTTTGTTTTTGTTTTTGTTTTTTTTAATAGGAGCTTGTACCAAGGGCTCAAGTGGAAAATGTTGGGAAATGTATGTGGAAACGTGTGCAAATGTGCTTGATACAAATGATGTACTGAATGTTGTAGTAGCTGTAAGAGCCCCCAATTAAAAAAAAAAAACGATTCCAAAATATAGAAAAGGACAGCAAACTCCCAAACTCATTTTATGAAGTGAACTTAAATCTTGGTACCAAAAAACATCAGAATAGAAAATTGCAAACCTATATCCCTTATCGATATAGATGTAAAAATTCTCACCAAATCCTGGTAATAGAATCCCATAACAGCAACAAAAATAATCATGATCAAGTGGGATTCATATTAGATAAGGGTGATTCAATGTTAGGAAAACAATCATTGTAACCCACCCTGTATAGATATAAGATAAATGATAAGAACTACATGATATCAATTGATGCTGAAAACACGTTTGATAAAATTCAACCCCCATAGCTGAGCCCTGGTGGTATAGTGGTTGTGTGCGGGACTGCAGCCCACAGGGCCGATGGTTCAAATCCAGCAGCAGCTCTCCAGGAGCAAGGCTGGGCTTCCTACTCCCACGAGGACAGTGATGAGGAAAAAAAATTCAACACTCATTTTGATATAAACACTCAATAAGCTACAAATAGAAGGAAAATTTTCCAACATAATAAAGGCCAACATCTCACTCAATGGGAGAAACTTAAAGCCTCCTCCCTGCAAGTGGGAACTACACAAAGATGTCCTTTGTCACCCTTATTCAACATTGTGCTACAAGTCTTCACCTGAGCTATTAGACAACAAAAAGGCACCAAAGGTATCCAAATTGGCAAAGAACTAGCAATACTCTCTCTATTTGTGAAAGATATGGTTCTATATGCAGAAAATCTAAAAGACTCAATAAAACTCAGTTGGAAATAATCTAAAAATTAGGCAGCATGAGAGTGTACAAAACATACCCCCAAAAAAGTAAATTCCTGTATACTAACGGAGAACTCTGATAAAGAAATCAAGAAAACAAGTTACATTTACAATATTAATGCAAAAGATGAAATACTTAGGAATAAACCTAACCAGAGAAACAAAAGACTTATACAGAGAAAACTACAAAGCATTACTGCAAGAAACTGAAAGAGGCTCAAATAAATGGAAAACTGCTCTGTGCTCATGGATAGGAAGACTCGATATTGAGAAAATCTCAATACTACACAAAGTAATTTATATGTACTTAAATGTGATTCAGATCCCAACTTCACTCTTTAAAGAAATGGAAAAATTAGTTACCAACATGTATGGCGAGGAAAGAGATCCAGAACTACTCAAAGCATTAATCAAGAAGAACAAGGGCTCTCACTTCCTGACCTCAAAACCTATCACACACACAAACACACACACACACACACACACACACACACAAAACTGATTATGCAGCCACAGTAGTCAAAACATCCTATACCAGTACAATGATAGTACTACAGACAAACAGAATATAGAATCCAGAAACAAACCCATAAACCCACAAACAACTGATCTTTAATAATGGGTCAAAAAGCTATCAAATGGAGGAAAGACAATCTCTTCAACAAATCTATTAGCAAAATCAGATTTCCATCTATAGAAGAATGAAACAGGACCCATACCTCACCCTGTAGGGATATATGAAAATAAACTCAAGATGGATCAAAGGCCTAAGTATAAATAGCAGAGCTATAAATATCATCAATAAGATAATAGAGACAAACTTCAGGACTCTTTTTTTTTTGGGGGGGGGGCATCATTGCCTCTGGGGTCGTGGGTGGTACCCAGTGCCGCTCCTGAGAGCCACCACTGGATTTGAACTGCCAAGCCCGCGGGCCACAGTCCCGCACTCAACCACTTATGCCACCAGGGCTCAGTCCAGGACTCTTATATTGGGTATAAATCCACTATCAAATATAATGGAAAACATCACACACCATAGAAGACAGATATATGACTGAGATCTACTAAAAATTAAATGCCTATGTACACCAAAACAGTTCATCATAGGAGTAAAAAGAGAACCCACTGACTAGGATGGAAAATGTGACAACATATCATACAAGTGACTAATCTCTAAAATCTATAGAGAATTCTAACATCTCAACAAGAAAGATGCATAATTCAATTGAAAAATGGACAAAGGACATGAACATGTAGTTCACCAAAGAAGACATCTAGGAGGCCAATAAATGCATGAAGAAATACTCAAGATTACTAGCCATTTGAGAGATGCAAATCAAAAGAATGAGTTACCACCTTATACCAGCATTGGCAGTAAGGTGAAAAACAAACAGAAAGTAACAATGCTGGAGAGGGGGCTGAGAGAGCGGAACCCTCGCACACTGCTGGTGTGCAACCACTGCGAAAGCAATATTGCACTACCTCAAACAACTGGGACTAGAAATTCCACATGCTGGGTCATATACCCTAAAGAAGCAAAAGACATAAAACAAACCAACATATGCATATTGATGTTCATCACAGAACTGTTTACAATAGCAAGAATAAGGAAGCAACCTAAATTCCCAACAGTAGAATGGATAAAGAAACTTTGCTGAATGCATGAACAGAGTAGAGTGGGCTTTAGCCCCAGTCAGAGTCAAACGAAAATATGTGCTACAGAGGACAACGCTAAACCTATAGATTGGGGAGAGGGGCCTGCCTGTCACACAGAAGCAAACCAAGAAGGAAAGAGAGTGTGTGAGGTTCTAGCACCCAGAGAAGCACACCAAGTGCAGGACAATGTTCTGCACTTAGCATGGAGCTGCTAAGGCACAGAGAGGGCTACAGGGCCAACAACAGGTCAAGACATGATCACCCCTTGAGGACAATACTGGGGACACGCAGCGGGGAGTGAGTCCAGTCTGGATCCCACACAGTTTACAGCAGAAAGAAGGGAACCAAGAAGGGAACATAACTGATGGGCAATGGGAGCAAAGCCAGGCCACAACGCCCCTGAGGACCTCCAGAACAGGCTTCAGGCTAGGAGAGGCCGTTCCCAGAACCTCCCAGGACCAGTGGGGAGATAGTCAAAAAGATCAGCAGTCAGGCCTGGAATTATCTGTGCTTTGGGGCTTGTTTTTTATTTATTTTGCTGCTTATTATTTTTCTTTATCTATATATTTTTTCCATTTCTTTTTTTGCCTTTTAACTCAACCTTTTGGTTTTATTTTTGTATTGTCTAATTATTGCTGGTTTGCCTACCTATATGAGATATGTAGATGATTAAAGAAGATATGTAGATGATTAAAGAT